>JAODAL010029821.1:0-50962 GCA_025379985.1 Phyllomedusa bahiana | reverse complement strand
CAACAGGTCTTTGGGTGGTCGGGGGGCCCGTTTTTTGAAGATGGCCATTTATTCCGTTGCCAGGGCTACCCTGCCCCCCATTTGGGCCCCAACCGTTTTTTCTACTCTTCCCCCTACACGGATTTCCCGCGCACATTGTCTTGGGGGGGGGGCCCAATTTGTGTAAAGGTTTGGGGGGGCCCCTTGCTTGGGTTACGGTGAACCTCGTTTCTTTCCCCCTACCACCCGAGACAAACGGCAAGGGGGGTAAATCAGATTCTGGGGGGTATTTACGACATTTTGTTTCGGCTCGACAGGATGACGGGGCCAGTTGCTTCTTTGGGCGGATTTTTCCCCACATTCCTGGGTCGGAACCCACGGGTTCTCCCCATTTTTCATGTCTATGGCCAGATCCCCCCCCTCCTTTACATTGTCCCCTCATCGGAAGTGCGGCAGGGAACTCTTGCCCAAGATATGGGCCCTTTTGGAAACGACGCGCCATTCTGCAGCATGCATCTGCAGCATGAAGGTCCAAACGGACAAGAATAGAAGACCCTCCCCCGTATTTTGTGGCGCAAGGGCTGGCTATCGGCAGATATATCCCCTGAAGATCCCCGTACAAATTGGGGCCCCCCGGTAGTAGGACCTTTTAAGTTCCCCGCATCAACCGGCTCCCACAAAATCCCGGGCCCCCCCCCAATGCGTATTCCCCAAATCCCCTTTCCCGGGCTCCTTGTTGAAGCCTGTGGGCCCGAACCTTTTTCCAGAGGGTCAGCCTCCATTTCTGAAGCAGGGCCGCCAAAATTTCACTGTAAATGAGATTAGACTGAAGCCATCAAGGGAAGGCGGTTTTCTGAAACGATGGAAAGGGGTTTTTGGGCCCGAGGGAGATCGTGGGAGCGGAGGGCAACATCTTTGGGCCCCTGAGTTTGCAGGGTTCCTCCAGGCCAGGAAGAAGGGGAGGGCTAAGGGGGGGGTACTGTTGCGTCCGGCGCCCGCGATCGCTCCTGCGGGCGCCGCCGCGGCTCTGCCCCGGTCCCTGGGACGGGTGCCGCCGCCGCCCGGGTGTCGGGCGGCGGGCGCACTCGTTCCCCGGCATATCTCCACTTACCCTGCCGCGCTCCTGTCTCCTCGCAGTCTCCTGCTGTCCGGCGCGCGTGTCCCTGTGATCTAAGGCGCGCGCGCGCCGGCTCTGTGAGATTTAAAGGGGCAGTGCGCCGGTAATTGGGTAATTGCCGGGCACTGCCTCTATTTCACCTGGGCGCTTCCGCCCGCTCCCTGCCGGATCTTTAGTGCCTTGCCTATTGTGAAAGCGTTCCTATTGTCTTGTCCTGATCTACCGTGTACCGTACCCTTGCTTCCGTCTATTGACCACGTATCTCTGCCGCCTGCCCTGACCGCCTGCCTGTCCTCGACCACGAACCATAGCTGCCGCCTGACCTCCTGCCTGACCCCGACTACGAGCCTGCCTGACGATTTTGCACCACGCTATACTTCGGCTGCCACCGCAAGCAAGTCACGTCAGGGGTAACGACCTGGTAGACTCCCGCCGCAGCAAGTCCATCCCGCTTTGCGGCGGGCTCTGGTGAAAACCGGACCTACTTAGATTCCGTTCCCTGGCGTGGCTTACACCATCGCTTGCGGTGGTCCAGTGGATCCACTTCCGCGTCCGGAACCGTAACAGCATTCTCCATTGTGACAGTGACAATTTCCATTATTTTCTATGGTGTGTTATTATTACAAGGTGTGCATGGCTCTTGGGGTGTGACTGCCAGTCCTAAATGTACATTTAGAAGGACAAGAATATGTGCATCCCCCTGCAATCTATATGCCCAAGGCAAACGCATAGGAACATTTCAGCCAATAGAAATATGGCTTATAGAGCTGCCGGCTATAACTTCACATTTTGCTAATTAATTTTTGCTGTCTCTTTTTCATTGTGTTCTGTAGCATGGACAAATCGAGCGCAGCAAAGTTTCTCACATGCATGATAGCACATTGCTTATTTGGTTGGTGATAAATACTGAACAGTTATATAATACCTTTGCAAAGTCACCTACAACAACACAGGGTCTGATAGGATTAGGCTGCTCATCTTAATGCTTCTTGGTTAAACACTGCATTCACTGATGGAATAGATCAGAGGTGTCAAACTCATTTTTACAGAGGGCCACATCAGGATTATGGTCACTCTTAAAGAACCTCCGTGCACCAATTGCTCTGAAGAAAACCAAGATGTCATATAACCCCTTAACAACCTTACTAATTGCAGCTAACACCCAGCGGTTACAGCGTGTAAGGGGAACCGCCCTCCTGCGCTGTTTAACCCTTTAGACGCCGCAACAAAGATGGCTGCAGCGTCTAAATCAATGAGAAATGGTGCCACACACTGTTCCTCACTGCGATCGGGACATCAGTGGTGAGATGGCTGTGTCCCGATCACTGAACATGGCAGCTGGAAGCCTTATGAAGGCTTCCATCGCTGTCATGTTTTCAATTTCTCCACTTTCGCCATCTTTGTACACCCTAATGCATTGTCTATGTAAGGCATTAAGCTGTATAAATTATCGAGCCCCCTAGTGGTCAAGCGCCCTAGGGCGACACAAAGTTAAAAAAGTTAAAGTAAAAGAAATAAAAATTTTAATGTATATAAATAAATATTAAAAGTTCAAGTCACCCCCCCCCTTTCACCATTTTACAAATAAAAAAATAAAATAACAAAGAAGTTACACATATTTGGTATCGCCGCGTCCAAAAAAGTCTGATCTATTAAAATATAACATCATTTATCTCATATTCAAATTAGAGGCTTGTGATAACTGTCACACTAGTCAGCAACCATTTTAGAAGAAGCAAAGGAGAAGACACAGAGAGGTCCAGAAGGGGGGCAGTAGCTGAGTGAGGATCGATTAGGCCTAAACGGTTAGGCTCTGAACTTTGAGTTGCTCCAGAGAGAGAGAGAGAGGAGTCTGGCTATCTACACATCTGTAGAGACTGAGAAGAGCAGCTGCATTTGGGCTATCGGCTCCATCAGTGGGGCTCTTCACCTCAGAGCAACAACTGCCGGCCATCGCAAAGGTACGTCAGTCATATGCGTGCATGCCAACGCACCCAGGACTGTGTGCAGCCCTGTAGTAAGTTTAGTCAGGTTTTGTTCCAGGCCGTAAAGGGTTACCCTATGATTTGGGCCTTTGTAGAGCGACCGGTTCGCCTGCGAGAGAATTTGTATTATATGCGTATTTTGGAGGGAAGCGGGTAGAGCTGGTTAAGTTGTAAGCTGTTGTTCTGCACCGAGAGTGCACCTGTGAACAGCACCACACACAATCGTTCCTGTTTGTTTGTAGGGTATTAAAAGGTAAAGGGTGTTCGGCCTTTCTGAACACCACGGATAGGTAAACTTCTCGAGCATCCAGAAGATACACTCTTGGCGGCACGCTGTGCAGCACAGGGGCCCGGGCACAAGTTTGAAAACAAGTGTTAGGGGGATTTGTTCACCATACTTTCCTAAAAGTTCAGCAAATCATACCGTTGTTGAACCAATGTTGGAGTCGTTTCGTTGTCCATGACTTTGCTGTATTCCGGGAAGCCTACCTCGGTACTCGGCTTACACAATGATGGTACATCTTATCGATGCAATAGACTTGGGCAGTGATGGTGGCAAAATTTTGAGCCCAAAAAGGAAGTGTACGTGATCAATGATTGATGCATTTCCTTTTTCCTGTCTAGAAAAAGCTGGTGATTAGTCGCACAATTTTGCTGCCATCACTGGCAAAATTTCACTCAGACCAAACTGGCTCTCCCTGCATCTGAAGTGTAACTACTTGTTATCAGACTTGGATAGACCCACAAGGAAAAAAAGGGAACCTCCAGTGGGCTCCTCGGGGGTGGCAAGTCTAGGGCTGCTTTTGAGTAAGAAAGACAGATAAAGAGAGGCAGAAAGCAAAAGGCAGAGAACAAGTCAAGAAGTACACTTGACCTCGGGATTGAGATCAACTGCCCCATGACTACTAGAAGTATTCACATAGGGCTGAGCTTAGTTCACCTCACAACTATCAATTTTGGAGGTGACTGGTGAAATGGGTTTGAGGGTGTTACCTACCAGGGACATATTCCCTTACCTATTTCTGTTTATTTTGCTATGGACATGTAAAAACTTTCTCCCTCTTCTCCAAGGTGGGAGGACTTGAGGCCAGAGGACAGTTTTTGGAGAGTAAGGGCTGAGAGGTAGTAGTTGACGGACACACCTATGAGTCCAAGACTCTGGTTTAAATGGTATTGTTTTGTGCCCAGCTTGTCACTGTGGCTGGCACATGGTTGTTTAACCCCTTAAGGGCCACAATATGTCTTTTGTCAGGGCAAAAATGAGCCTGCATCCATGTCCTGTGCAGGATGAAGCAGGGGCTCATGTATCCGATGACAGCCAGGACCCTGCTCTGATGGCAAAGAGTGAACAGACCTCAGGAACAAGCTGTTTAGCCCCTTAGATGCCTCGGTGAATAGTGACCATTGCATGTATGTGATGGGCCCCGAGAATCAATTTCAGATGTGATCCCCAAAAATCAACTCAATCAACTCCACTGCTGGGCTCCAGACAGCCCAGTCCGCCATTGACTGTTATTCATTGCAGACAGAGGAAACAAGGTGAGAGTAAAATCTTCTTGCAGATACACGCAGAATAGAACATGAGCTGTATGAATAGGGGAAGATCATTTCTTTGCAATAACACTTATGTATAATGCGGTGGAGCATTTTTTCATCGAGTGTTTGCATGTTATCTATTAGACTGATGGACACTGAAAACATCAATTTGCTTGACTGCTCTGGAATTGTTTCCTTACAATAAGCTCCTCTCTGATTCTCTACTGACTAGCATCTGATCAACGTCAATTGTTGCCTGCACACAATTCAGAGGTAAGAGGCAACGAGAGCGGCTGCTTCTGTTTGCGTCATGGGAATATGCAATGATGAAATCAAATAACCAATTTAGTCAGCTGTCAACATTGGTTCACCACATGCAATGTCTTCTACCAAACACACCGAGAAAATGTCAGCGGCAAATTTTTCTACGTGATAACACACCGGAGTTATTTCCATTAAAGTCCTAACAAAAAATACGTGAAAATCCAATCACAGAAATAAGCTGAGATTGCGAACGTAGAAGGGGTGATCCCACCCTATACATTTATGGCATATTGATAGGATATGCAATGAATGTCTCGTTTATGACACCTTGGAACCATTGCTGAAAGAACACAAGTTGGTGGTGGCAACAATCTGGTCTGGGGAATATTTTTGGGGCCTTCTCTGGGTCACTCATCCGTGTGGGAGGCTCTCTGGATATGAATCCATCCTTACAGGTCACGTATACCCATACATGCTGATTGTCTCCTCTAGGGCGGATGGAGTCTTTCAACAAGACAATGCGACATGTCACATGGCTAGAAATGTCCGACATTGGTTGGAAGAGCATGACCAGGACTTCCAAGTACTACCCTGGCCTTCTTTTTTCCGAAGAACCCAAGTAAGTATGTGTGTGAGCCCCTGGATGGTAGTGACCCTATATGGACCCTCTGTCATGCATTTGGCTCCAGATACCTGTGATAACCTTCATTGATCTTATGGTCACTCCCAGTCCACCTACAGTAGCTGCTGACTGTGTTGCACAAGAATATAACCTGGTGGTCATAATATTGTGACTCAACTGCGTGAATTCAGTTCTATAACATCTGATTCAGTGATACATTTCTAGGAGAAATAACAGAGGAACAGCACAACACAGAGATATAAGAGGAGAGACTCCAGAATTGTTATTTCACAGGGAACACAAGGATTTACTAAAACAGACAGGTCAGGAGACATTAGAGGTTCTCTTAAAAGGAAATAGGTACTAAGGGTCTGATGGGTCCAACTGCTGGAATCGCCACAAATCATGACATGTCCACCCATTCACATACAATGGCGATCAAGCAGCTCCATTTGACTTCATGAGTGATGGAGATAGCCAAGGTTAGTTACAATACTCTGCAATCTCCATCAACCTCTTAGAGTTTCAGTGCACACGTCTATTTATTTTGCTCATGTTTATTGAGGCATTATATTCCACAGCACTGTATAGAAATGAATATTATGTACATTGCTTCCTGTAACCATTATGGGGCTCACAATCTTAATTCCAGATCACCTTTCAGTATTGTTTTTAAAGTTTGGGGGACATTGGAGTACTTTGTAGATCTCGTCCTTGGTGCGGTTTGACCCCAGTGCTGCAGGACAATAGTGCTAACCACTGAGCCAGTGTGCTGCACTCTTCTAACCATTGAGCCTCCGTGCTGTACTGTGCTAACCACTGAGCCACTGTGCTGCACTGTGCTAACCACTGAGCCACCATGCTGCACTGTGTTAGCAACGGAACCACCGTGCTGCACTGTGCTAACCACTGAACCACCATGCTGGATTGTGCTAATCACTGAGCCACCATGCTGGATTGTGCTAACCACTAACCCACGATGCTGGATTTTGCTAACCACTGACCCATGATTCTGGATTGTGCTAACCACTGAGCCACCATACTGGATTGTGCTAACCACTGAGCCACCATGCTGGACTGTGCTAACCAGTGAGCCACCATGCTGCACTGCACTAACCGTTGAGCCACCATGCTGCACTGCGCTAACCGTTGAGCCACCATGCTGGACTGTGCTAACCGTTGAGCCACCATGCTGTACTATGCTAACCACTGAGCCACCATACTGCAATGCGCTAACCGTTGAGCCACCATGCAGCACTGTGCTAACCACTGAACCACTGTGCTGTACTGTAACCACTGAGCCATCATGCTACACTGTGATGACAACTGACTGAGCCATCATGCTACACTGTGCTAACCACAGAGCCACTTTGCTGACATCTGAGCCAACATGCTGCACTGTGCTGACATCTGAGCCATCTTGCTGCACTGTGCTCACATCTGAGCTACCATGCTTCACTGTGCTAAAAACTGAGCCACCGTGCTGCATTGTGCTTACCACTGAGTCATTGTTCTGCACTGTGCTAACCACTAAGCCACTGTGCTGTACTGTGCTAACCACTGAGCCATCGTCCTACACTGTACTAACCATAGAGCCACTATGCCAACCCAGTTAGACAGGGGGACATGTAAACTATCATTTTTGTTATCCCAGTCAATGCATGCTCACCAGTCAGATCCCTTTCCCCTCTCTAAGAATAGGAACTCAAATACGCTTGCGCGAACCCACACCCATATATATATATATATATATATATATATATATATATATATATATATATACACTCACCGGCCACTTTATTAGGTACACCTGTCCAACTGCTCGTTAACACTTAATTTCTAATCAGCCAATCACATGGCGGCAACTCAGTGCATTTAGGCATGTAGACATGGTCAAGACAATCTCCTGCAGTTCAAACCGAGCATCAGTATGGGGAAGAAAGGTGATTTGAGTGCCTTTGAACGTGGCATAGTTGTTGGTACCAGATGGGCTGGTCTGAGTATTTCAGAAAACTGCTGATCTCCTGGGATTTTCACGCACAACCATCTCTAGGGTTTACAGAGAATGGTCCGAAAAAGAAAAAACATCCAGTGAGCGGCAGTCCTGTGGGCGGAAATGCCTTGTTGATGCCACAGGTCAAAGGAGAATGGGCAGTCTGGTTCGAGCTGATAGAAAGGCAACAGTGACTCAAATAGCCACCTGTTACAACCAAGGTAGGCAGAAGAGCATCTCTGAACGCACAGTACGGCGAACTTTGAGGCAGATGGGCTACAGCAGCAGAAGACCACACCGGGTGTCACTCCTTTCAGCTAAGAACAGGAAACTGAGGCTCCAATTTACCCAAGCTCATCGAAATTGGACAGTAGAAGATTGGAAAAACGCTGCCTGGTCTGATGAGTCTCGATTTCTGCTGCGACATTCGGATGGTAGGGTCAGAATTTGGCGTCAACAACATGAAAGCATGGATCCATCCTGCCTTGTATCAACGGTTCAGGCTGGTGGTGGTGGTGTCATGGTGTGGGGAATATTCTCTTGGCACTCTTTGGGCCCCTTGGTACCAATTGAGCATCGTTGCAACCTTGTGGAATCTATGCCACGAAGAATTGAGGCAGTTCTGAAGGCAAAAGGGGGTCCAACCCGTTACTAGCATGGTGTACCTAATAAAGTGGCCGGTGAGTGTATATATCTATATATATATATATAAAAGATCTTACTGTATTAGAACCCAGTTCATGTCTCATATCTCTCGTACATGGGCTTGATAATTCCTCCATTAACAATCTGTCCCGGGACAATGAGTTCCGATGTTGGCATCTATTCATTAACTATTAATATGATGCCATAAAACAGCAAAATATACACAGCCATAAGCAACATAAATAGGAATGAGCGTGCAGCCCCGGCAAATCCCTCTAGCAGGAGGAAATGCTGCATTATTCATTGAACTTTGTACAATAAAGTGCTACCAGCCTGAATTTGTCTTATCGCTGTGATAACTTTGCATTTTCATCTGTCACAAAACAGATTATTTCTTGTCTCCTCAGAAATCATATATACTGTACTTAACAGTTGGGGCTGTATGCATTGCCGATCCCACACATATACACGAGCCGGGCTTATCTGAGACCTCCCTGTATAGGAATAGCCGTGTGCTCAGCAGATCCGGAGCATGCCCTGCAGCAGGAATTGAATGAAAGAACTGATAGAATGGGGAACTGCTTACATATTCATTACTAATCGTCTTCTTCCATTTTTACCAAATCACTTCAATGACAGGCACTGGGCCATTTCGGAGGTGTCCATTCTTTAACCCATTTTGCACAGCGTGCTAAGTCCTGTTTATTGCGCTTGCACGTTATTTATCACTGAAGGAGAGATATAGGCATTGCACGGTCCGTTTGATCGGCACAGCTTGGCTCCTGTGTGGACCTTCACAGGAGGGAATTGCTTTAACTGCCATTTTCGAATGTGCAATTTAGCAATTTGACAATGAATCACTCCAGGATGAATCTGCAGGTAAAACGAACCACAGGAAAATCAAAGTCCCATTGCTTCCCTACACGCTTGTTGTAGGGCTATTTGTAATCTGTATTGTGCTCCACTGGAAAAATCTGGGCTCCATTGGATCTACGGGAAACCATGGACAACAGAATTAAAAGGGTTGTGGTACTATTGACGTTCATCACCTATCTACAGGGTAGATATCCAAAGAATAGGTACTAAGGGCCTTATGTATGAAAATCGTCTAGCAGTAAGACTATCTTTGTTGCCCATAGCAACCAATCAAAGCCCACAGCAACCAATCAGTTGCTATGGGCAACAAAGACAGTCTTACTGCTAGACAGTTTTCATGCATAAGCCCCAAATGTCCAGTCGTTGGAGTCTCATCACTGCTCTGATCAAAGTGTATGGGACCAATGGAGATAGCCATATCTTCTTCACTCTCATAGACTTTAAATGGGGAAGCAGTCCGCATTTTCGAATAGTGTTCTGTTCAAAGTCTTTCTTGCTGGTCTGGAACCTGCATTTAGTGGCTGGGATTAGCGATAACTCCAATCCCAGCCATTTAACTACTTAAATACTGCAGTCACTTAAACAGAGGGGGGCACATCTTCTATCTCCCAATCAGCTCCCCCGCGATGCAATCAGTCATGGCAGCCAGACCTGACATCTTTATGCCCCTATAATACCCAGGATTAGTAATATTGCAAAATAGTGTACAAATGATCATGCCCCTTAGTGGTCAAGTATCCTAGGATGACTAAAATGAGTACAAAGATTTAATAGTTTTAAAAAATATATATATAAAACAAATCAGAACAACTCCTTTTCTTCATTGTACAAATAAAAAAGAAAAACAATAAAAAAAGGTAAACATAATTGGTATCACTTTATCTGTAAATATCCATCTTTATTAAGTCTTTATTAATACTTAACCCTATTGATCCCACATGGTGGATGGCTAAAAAAAAAAAAAAATTTAAAAACCCTCCACAATTGAGTTAATATTGGTTGTATTGCCTTCTCAAAAACTGAAATAAATGAGCTAAAAAATGTGCAGGTAAATCATCTCAGTCTTGACCACTATTACCTAAAAAAAATACAGAGAAAAAAACATTTGTTACTCCAGACATGTGCCAATTTTATCCAAGCATAGGCCATTTATTTGAGGGGTCCTTACTACAACTGCAGTTGGCCAAAGTGACCCAATGATTTTACACAACTGAACATAGATCACCTAAAAGCCCTATAAGGAGCCATGGTTGATTTAGTTTGTCCATGGGGAAGTCCAAAGTTTCTAGCCCCCAACATGCGGCAGCGCTATGACCATGTAATACGGGCTTTGGCTGTAGACATCGTAATTACTTTCCATTAGGTATAATATGAGGACACATTAAATACACGTTTAAAGGGGTATTCCCATCTCAGACATTTATGGCATATTGTTAGGACATGTCATAAATGACTTAAAGAAGTGGGATCTGCACCCATCTAAAGACCCTGAACTTCTCTGTGCAGAACAAAGAGGTGTCCGCGCATGCGCGGCAGTCTAGGCTCATTTCACTAGGAGTTCCATAGAACACAATGGAGGTAGACACGCATGCGCAGCAGTCTAGCTCATTTTAATAAGAGTTCCATAGAACACAATGGAGGGAGATGCGCACACGCGGCCATATCTCCTTCCTCCCATTGCAGCTTGTTCCCATCTCTTTACCCTGAAATAAGGGAAGGGGAACAACCCAACTTTTTTGTGCTTAAAACTGTTTATTCTTTTGTTCAATTTCCAGAAAAGGACTTATTATTGAAATAATTGAATGGCTGCTGATTAGCAAAAACCTTCATAACACTCATAAAAGACAAAGCTTTTCAGCAGACAGTTTTAAGAGGAACGTACTGTTAAAAGCCAGAAATCATAGCTGAGAATGACTTTTCTGTTCCTTGATCTAATTTAATATCAGCGCATAAGTCTCAGTTTTCCATAGACTCTAAAAGATGAGTGTATTTATTTGCTTAGCTTCTATCCTATTACAAAAACCAAATTACCAAAATAATTATTATTGTTTTTACTTTATTTTGTAGATATACTGGGAAAAATCTCCCATAGTAATTTTGCATCATAATGATATTAACACAATTGTTCTGTTAACCCAAAAACTTTTTAAAGGCCTCCCTTACATTTTATTGTGAGCACAAAAGTGTCCAAAATCAACACTAGGGGCCACATGTATGAAAAGTGTTTAGGTCTAACAATAATTTTTTGCCCATAGCAACCAATCAGAGCGCCCCTCTTCTTTTCTCAGAGCACTATACGTAATGAAAGGGCTGCTCTGGTTGGTTGATATGAGCTCTGGTTGGTTGCTATGGTCAACAAAGTGAGTTTTAGACCTAGACACTTTTCATATATGTGGCCCTAGATTTTCTTTATACCATCTAACGTGCCTGGCAGTAACCTTACAAGCTGCGTTCATGTCAAGTTGGCCATATGGAAGCTAGTTGGGAACAATAGTTACCATATATGAGTTCATGGTTCCAATTCTACAGATGGAGGAAACGGATTCCGTGTCTGATATATATGAACCTATCATTGGTTGGATAGATTCAAAGCAGCTAATAATGTTTGGCACAGACAGCAGCTAGATGGTAGGTTGTCCCAGGTATCTGGAGCCGACTGCATCCCACAGCTGCTGGAGGTCCATAAAGTCAACATCATCATCCAAGGGCTCGCACAGGTGCTCAAGTGGGTTCAAGTCTTGGGAATCAGGGGCAGGGTTGTACTTGGATGTCTTGGTCCTGCTCTTCCAACCAATGTCGGAGATTCCTAGCTATGTGACATGTCTCATTGTTTTGCTGGAAGATCCCATCCAGCATAGGGAAAGAAATCCGCATGAATTGGTGTACGGGATCTACAAGGAAAGAGTCATACCCAAATTATTGGAGAATGCATTGCACAAGGATGAGTGGCCCAGAGAATGCCACAAAACATGCCCAAGACCAGAAAGCTGCCACCACCAGCTCGTGTTCATCCAGCAATGGTTGCAGGTTGCTTGTTCTCTGATGTTTTTCCCCTGACACGCCAACATCCATTTGTTCCATCAAGCAGAAAATGGGACTCATCAGACAAGGTATGATATGGCTGGTAAATCAATATTAAATCCTGTATCATTTCCTCCAAAATGGGCTTGTCCAGATTGAAAAACCCATATACCATATTAGGGGATTGTGAGTTAATAGAGGGGATCCTCTGCTCAGGATTTTCATCTTTAAGCTATAGTAAAGAATGGTTACAAAGAGCATCTCTCACTCTGGAGGACCTGTCCTGTCCTGAACTACACAGAGTACCTACTGCTTCAAAAGGGCACAGTCTACTGCTTCATTTTCCTGTAGTGGCACTGCACAGAAATTGAACACTTCATGCCAAATTTACCCACAGATTACAGTTGATCACTGTGATCATCTTATTGTTAAAGGGGATTTATCGCTTCATCAGTTTGTGTGTTTCATTGTACTTTCATTTTCTCAGCTTTTCAAATCCAGGGGCGTTTCTTCCCCTCCCAGCTGGGTGTTTCTTAACTGAAGGGGGATGATATCATCCCCCCCTTCACTGTTCATGCTCGCTCCCGAGTCAGAGTGTTTGTTTGAGATTAGTGGGAGGGAATAGCACATCCCTGCTCTCCCCCCCTCTCTGTCTGAGTCCATATGTAACTGAGTTGTTCCTCTCCCTATGCAGTCTTATTTTGTAAGAGCTGGTTGTTTACATAGCACAGCCCTGCATTCAGTCTAGACAGTCTTATATGAACTCCGAGCACTGATCTCTTCTCCTCTCACAACTGGAGGTCTGTTACAGTTGAATCCAGTCTTCTATGAACTCATCCAGAGCAGCACAGATCTGTCTCCCTTCTATGTTTATACGCAGGAGCATTAGGCACAATTCTGCGGTTTTCTGATTGTAGAAGCAGCTGCAGTGTTACTGTGGAGCTGCTGGCTGTGCAGAGTGAAACGCTGCCGGCCCCTTATTCTGAGTGAGAGAGGCAGCAATGCATGCTCCTGTCAATATGACCTGGGGCCAGACAGAATGTAAATTAGTAGAGCCGTCAGTCAATGAAATGAAAGGAGGTGAAATCCGACCGGCACTGGGGAACAGTGTTTACAGAAAACGAAGAAAAGGAAGACAATGAAAACAAGACGTCTTTGCAAATGACATCCAATTGCAAAGTTGCTTGTTTCACTGTCCCCTTATTCTGAACACCATTTAATGTAGTGATACAACCCCTTTAAGCGCAAGTATAGTAAGTCCAAACCAATTTAAATAATTAACATTGCAGATAGGAAATTAAAATGTATAGAATTTCTGTTTTGCCTCTCACCCAGCCAGCCAGTAAGTACTACACTCCATTGAAGAGGGGCAAATACCCCAAAACAGCTGTCTGTAGTTGAACTTAACTGGTTTGGCTCAAATCCCTGTCACATTGCTAGTCTCCTGTGAGCTACATGTGAACTGAGGATAACTACATCCAATAGAGTGCGCTGTGGAGCTCCTCAGCTCTTTTCCCATAAGCCTTTGCTTTATGCAAAACAGTCAGTGAGGTCTGAAAGGCAAGTAAATCCTCACACCGACCAATTTATTGGTTCTTCTCCTCAAGAAGAGATTTTTGCCCTTTAGAATTCTCTGTGTGATGCATCTTGAGAAGTGATTTGGAAATAAGAAATTAAGCAGCTCTCCCGACTGGCAGCATCATGTGTTGCATCACTGACCGCATACGAAGCCTTTACTTCTACCTTTGTATTTTATTTCATCTCTTTACTTTAGAGATCAGGACGTTCTTAGTGCGAGCTGCTCATAAATCCTTCTATATAAAAAAGCCCTAATTCTGGAAAATACCGTCATTTTCTCAGAGCAATTTCTGGGGTAAATGTCACTCTGTAAAAATATCCAGGTGATTATTTCTATTTATTTTTCGGCTCTTCGGATGTGAGATACATTGTTGAAGATTCTGGATGCTCCTAAAGAATAAAAAAGATTTTCTATTAAAAGTTACAAAACTTGTTACAAGTTTGAATCATATTGCAGATGAAGAAACTTTTTTTTCTCGTTGAAATGGCCTAGAAGGGTATAGGACCTGTTGTAGCAATGGATCCCAACCACAAATGGGCCTTTACAGAGGGTCACATGGAGCTAGGTACTGGACCCTTATTCTCAACATCTCAGGATCCAGTACTTAAAGGGGTTGTCTCATCTCAAAGTTTCATATTATGTATGAATGAAATAATGCTGCTTTGCTCTGTCACTTCCTGGTTAAGCTGTCTATAATTAGCATATGATCTCCATGTATTCAGACCTCTGCTAATTAGAGAAATCTCATGCTGTCAGGACCAGGGACCTTACTGAATTTAAGTAAACAGCAGTAATTACTGGCTTTTGTCTAAAAGATCAGATAACAAACAAGCTCTCACTGTCTAGAGTTCTGAGCTGCCATGACCTGTGTGATGACATCCCTCCCTGCTATCAGATAGAACAAGCAGCAGGGAGGGGGGTGGAGGGGGAGTACACAGGTCGGTCACTTGGGGAACCAGAGAGAGCTCAGAAGGTGATAAAATCACTTGTAGCTCCTTAACAAACAAAAAAAATGAACAACGCAATATATTTGGAAAACATCTTCATTTAGTGTTCCCAACAGGTTGAATGCTGATCTTTGTAGTGAGACAACCCCTTTAAGCCCATTACCATTTTGGATGTATGAGCCTTCATAGTGGGCATACATACCTGGATACTGAACCTTCATTCTTATCATCTCAAGATCCAGTCTTAATCATAGATGACCATTTTGGATGTATGGGACAAGGTCATATATAACTAAATACTGGACCCTCATTCTCAGCATCTTAAGATCCAGTCCAAATCTCTGATAAGCATTTTGGATGTATGGCTCTTTGAAGAGGTTATGTAGAGCTAGGTCCTGGACCCTCATTCTCATCATCTTAAAATCCAGTACTAACCCCAATTAACATTTTGGATGTTTGAACCTAGTATTATACACATTCCATATTCCTGGCCAAGTCTCCAGCTCCTTCTGGATTCCTATCTTTCTATTCGTATTTTCTCAGCAAGACATTGTGTTCCTAGTGCAAATTGTAACAATCTCTGTAGACAGTGTCGGACTAAGGTGTCTCGGGCCTACCAGTAGAATTGATTCTTGAGAGCCACTAGTTAAGTTGATTTTTGGGGCCCACCAGTGGAGTTTATTCTTGTGTCCACCAGTGGAGATGATTCTTGGGACTCACCAGTAGAGTTGATTCTTAAAGGGTTTGACTCACTACAAGGATTACTTTTTATGTTAAAGATCTTGCAAAAACAAGTCATTTTGTAATATATGTCCATTAACAGTGTCCTACCTATTCTGAGATATCCCCTCTTGAATGGGCTGTATCAACTCCTCAGGTCGCTTTAGCTACAGACCTGTTCAATCTCTCATGATTGGCTGCCAGCACTGGTTGCTATAGCTACAGACCTTTTCTCTCTCTCATGATAGGCTGCCAGCACTGGTTGCTATAGCTACAGACCTGGCTTCTAGTGCAGCCTAATAGAAGCCAGTAAACACACCCCCGAATTCAAAATGAAACTAAGAAAACAGGACTGAGGTAAGAAGAATCGAAGTAGTGAGACAACCCCTTTAAGGTCCTCAAGTTAAGCTGATTATTTGGGCTTCTCTAGTAGAGTTGATTATTGGGGCCCACCCTACAGCCACTGTGCATTACTACACTCTGCCTTTTGCACGCTGTCTCTCTTTCTCTGCCTTTCTCCTTGAAAATTTGCCTCAGACTGTCCCATCAATGGTTTCCCAGTCTGAACCTGTATAGTTGTATAGTTCCAAGCAAAAGGGTAACAATGTTTTGAACTTTTGACTTTCAGGCTCCATATCTCACTATCCATTACAGCTTTGAACATGAGACTACTGTCACGGGGCTCGGCGCAGCGGCACGCCGCGGCTGTACCCCTGCGTTTACGTGGTCCCGCGCGGGAGCCGCTGCTGCCCCCAGCCCATGTCCTTCACTACCAGCCAAGGAAACCCCGAACTTACAATTCCCCGCTCCTGTGTCCGGCTCTAACAGCCGCCGCGCGCGTACCCGCTGCTTAGGGCGCGCGCGCCACGTCTGGTCCGGATTTAAAGGGCCAGTGTCCCAGTAAGTGGTTATTGCTGGGCGCTGGTCCTATTTAAGGAATAATCCCCCTTCAATTCCTGCCTGTTCTTTGGTGGGCGTTAGCAAGTCTTAAGAGTGTTCTAGTCCTGTCTGATTATTCGTGTACAAGTCCGTTCCGCTACGTTTCCTGACCTTGCCTTTTTGCCGTCTGCCCTGACCGTCTGCCCGTCTTCTGCCGCCTGCCCTGACCTCCTGCCTGTCCCCGACTACGTCTCTGGATTCCGATTCTGTACCATGCTGTACCCCGGCCGCCATCGCAAGCCAGTCACGTCAGGGGTAACGACCTGGTAGCCTCACGCCGCAGCAAGTCCATCCCGCTTTGCGGCGGGCTCTGGTGAAAACCGGGGGCTACTTAGACTCCGTTCCCTGGCGTGGCTTAACTATCATCGCTTGCGGTGGTCCAGCGAATCCACCTCCGCATTACAACTACCATCATTTTACAGACAATCATCTTGTATATCTCATACATCAATTTGACGTGCAACTATTTAGCATGTGCTTAGCAGAGGAAGTGGCACCAGCGCCGAAAGCGGCTACCATCTTGGATTTGAAGCTCTGACACGCACCTCCAAACAGCTCAGTTACACAACTCACAGGCAGTGTCCCTACAATAACAATACCCAGGCACCTTAGCCCTCCGAACAGGTAGGAAGCTTTAAGCTAAAGAGGTGGAAGGGGTTGGCTATTATACAACCTTGAAGAACATCTTGGTCTTTTACTGACCAGATGATGCACCACAACCTTTTATAGTGTAACCATAATCATATGTTCCCCACAATGAAAACAGGTTGGACTCCCTTGCTTTCGTGGGTGAAGAAACGGTAACAATACCTTCTACAAGGCACCACATAGACCTCTTTGTTAGAGGGGTCTGCAAGAAGAAAGAGTCATAAGAAGATGAATGCATAACAAAAAAAGGACCTGATTTAGGATTTCTAGAAGGTTCATTGAGTCTTTAAAGACGTTTTCTGAATTTAGATAAGCATAAGATGACTACGTAGTATCCCGCAGATTAAATCCCCTTTGTTAACTTTTAATCTTTAGAAAAACTTGATTGTAAGTGGTTGATTTTTTATGTTAATTGTTATAGCATATTTTAGGCCTAACGAGACTCCATCTTGTATGTTCTAGATTCTATTCCTCTGTTCCTTTAAGATGCTTTCAGGCTGAAAAATTATGTGCTATTCCCAGCATTTTGTAGCCTTGGATTTTGTAGAGTTAGTTTGGAGGTAATAGTGGGACATTCTTCTTACTTGCTCTGTTTTGAGATAACATACACCTGCACCAACTATATTCTTTATGTTCATAATAGATACGTCGACTGACCCTCAATATTGTTCGGGCACCTGAGTGTACTAACAAGACTTAGCTTATATTATGAGATATAAAGTAATTTTGATTAAAATAAAATATTATTTTAATATTATTATAATAAAATATTGTTATTAAAATATATCAATAATTATTCACACCCAATATTTAAATAATTAGATAAGTTTATTATCTACTATATGTTGGGGTGGGCTTGTCATTTAACCATTTCATATCATGCAATAATTTGTCTATAAAACAATGGACTCGAGGAGCTCAGTCCATCTTTGCTCTCCCACAGTAGCCAGTTGGCTACACCCAAAGAATGACCCTTTTGGAGTAGTATATACTCTATATAACTAGTAATCAATTCATTTAAACCTTTGGTCATTCTGGGCTCCTGAGTCCAGTGGGTGGTCCTACTCAGTGATTGATATATTTAACTAATTGCTTGATGAAAAAAAAAAATTGTAACGCCAAACTTGTGTTCTGACGCCATCTTGGACCATCCTGGGGTTCCTTAGCTCCTTGATCGCCGCTTTGATAAGCGAAATGGCACACAGAACTTCTTTTGAAACTGGCCTCAGCCAGCTTTATTCAGGCACAGGAACATAAACAAATAAAATAAAGGTTCAAACAAAAACCCTAGGCAGTCTAGCCACTAGCTACACATACAAATAGAGACCATCTCTAACATCTGACCTGGACCTACCGTCCAGCACTGTACACTTGTTGTACACATTAGGCTTCCCTCAAGCCTGGGCTCTTCTACTCCAGCTTCTGGCAGCAAACCACACCCTCTGATCACCTCCAGTGACCTGCCAAAAACCTGTCCTGGAACGTGGGAACAGCCACCCACCCAACTGCAGCTGTTTCGGGAAAAGCCAGCCCATTATGGCTGGGAATCAGCCGTACTACGTATAGATGGTAGCAACCTACTGTTGCTGACAGACAGAAACTGGCTTCCCCCACTGAAACCAGGCCCTCGTTGACATGTTTCTAGCAGGTGACCTGCTGCACACCACCTAAGGTCACCCTGCCACATATATAAAATAAATGACTTGTTGCACTGTTTTTTCTACAAATGTGTATTTTAATCTGCTTGTTTCGTTTTGCTCTCAAACATGCTGTCTGCAAAATGGACCACATTTGTAACATAGTAGATCCGCTTTAAGTAGGGAGCTTTTGATAATAGCTTAAAATTTCCTAACATATGTCTTTAAAAATGGATTCTGTAAGCCTTTAGTTATCTAAAAAAAAAGGTGTTGTGAAATGTCTTTTTTTTACCGGGAATCCAATAGGTGATGGGATGTTCAGAATGTGCAATATTTCTTTACTTAAAGTAGCAGTTTTATGGCCTCTTCTTAAGAGTATCCACAAATAACTAGTTCAAAGACCATAGAACCAAAGTGATTGATTGTTTTTTCAATGAGCTCCTACTGTGTCATTGTAATGAGGGTGCTAAGCAGCGATAATTAAAAATAACAAGAAATGGAAAACATCAAAATGCAGAGAAACCACAAAATTTTAACTGTTACCAAAATGGCTATGAAAATGTCAATGGGAATTATGTCTAATTACAGCCATTACTAATATACTGTATGTATATATATAGAGAGAGAGAATGAATAGACATTGCATATGCAGTACTTAAATCCCCAATGCTTAGCAGTTAGTGTTGCTCGAATAGGGCCCTGTTCCATTTGATACTGGTTCAACCAAACTTGTGACAATATTTGTCCGAAACCCAATTTGTTTTCGTCTCACCCTATCTGTCACGTACACACAGGCTCAAACTGGTCCACAGGGGAATAGGAGAAAACCCTTGTTAGTTGCCTGAGGATGGTAGACCTGCAGTTGTTTTCTAACTGCATATTCATCCTCAGAAAAGGCAAAAATCATAAAAAGAGAGGCAAAAAGCAAGAGGGAGAGTATAGGAGGCATCTACAGTCATTTACAGTAGTTGTAGGGTGGGCCCCTAAAATAAACTCCACTGGTGGGCCGAGAAACAGCTCAACTGGTGAGCCCCTAGAATTAACTCCACCTGTTGGCCCTAGGCACCCCAGTCTGACACTGCATACACACTTACTAGCACATGATGTGGGTGCCACTGCAATGGGTTAATCTATCTCCACTCACTTAATCTTTCACTCACATTCCACCCCGGTGGTAAATTGAACATAAATCACATCCCAACACAATGCCCACAGCCCAAAACACACGCCGCCACCACCTGTCGAGAGTAAAAGAACTCTGTTGCCCACAAAAAACGCTCACCAGCACTCACAGGGTTGAATACTCTAACAAGACACTGTTCTTCAACAGTCACAGGGCTACACACTCTAACCAAAGGTTATGGATTCTTAGAGCATAAAAGGACCAAACTTATTAAAGATTTATGCTTACAATGATAAAATGACATGACATTCATACATACCTGCAATAACAGTTATAAAATAAAAGAGAAACATCTCAGAAAAAAAACTAACACAATGTAGAGAATTTTCTGGTCCTTGGGGCAAGGAAGAAATTGGAATAGAGCTCGGATGATGGCTGAACCCTGCGCTGTGAACATGCTTTTTCTGTTGCAACCATATTTTAAAGTAACAAATCTCAGGTCAAATTTGCCCTTCTGTTCATTAGGGTCATTTGTTGTCCCTGACTGGATGGTTAGGTGATAAGGGGGAAAGACCAGGAATTCCTTATTGAATATGCCCTTTGATTGAAGCATTGTAATGTGGTTGGTGGATATTAAATTTGAATGTAAAGAACCTAATCTGTCCATCCTTTGAAGTAAATAAAACTCCAGACTCCATGTCAAAAGTCACACTTGGAGATAACCTGTTACCACTGCCCTCAATAAACGAGGCCTAGTGGTTTCTAACCAGAATTTATGATATCTGTATTTAGTAGCATGTAGACAACATACTTTCTATTCCATTATCCCTAATTCTAAGTGTAACCCTAACCCTAAGTTATGGTTTTAGGATTTTTGGGTCAACTTACCTTTCAACATTGCCTCAGGCTTTGCATCTCACTCCTGTCACAGTGCACTTTCGATGTGATGCTCAACATCACGTTTGGTTTCTGTAGGTTATCGCAGATCACATTCAACATCACTTTGGGTTCCAATAACATAGGGATAAACTAAGGAAACCGGAAAAGCTGTTGAAGATTGCACTGGATGTGATGCTGCAGTGGGACCAAGCCAAGGCCTGGAGTAACATTGAAAAGTAAGTTAACCCCTTTAAATACACGAAAACCCTAAACTTAAATCCAACTTAGGCTTAAGGGCGATATTGCTCAGATTTGGGTTAAATTGGGCATCAATGGAAACAACACTACTAGCAATGCTTTGTGTGGCAGTCATGGGTTTGAATAAAACCATAATGAGATCTAAATTAAAGGGATGGGGTGGTAACCAGTTTCTGTATTAAAGCAGCCATATTGTTTCTCAATCCTGAAACTGTATTTAAAGGGGTATTTCACTTTTTGTTACCATGGTTTCCTTACGATAAGCTGATCTCAGGTTGTCCCTCTGTTGTCATCTTGGGATAAACACGTGTTAAAGAGGTTGTCCATTGCTTAAAAAAATTAATATTGTGCTCCTGGGACCCCATTAAAGAAAAACTTCCTATACTCACCTTTCTCTGTTCCTCCATTCCAGTGCTGGGCCTCTCCAGTCTTCTGTTTACTGTCTTCTTCCGGATGGGCTCGTCACCGTCACAGTCGCTGATTGGCTACCTGTGCCTTTACTTATATCACTATTGGGAAGTGAACAGCTCTGAACAGTGATGTAAGCAGAGGCACGGGACCACTGCAGCCAATCACCAGCCACAGTGCTGATGTCCCCATGTAGAAGACAAAAGACAGAAGACTGGAGACATGCAGCGCTGCAACCGAGGAGCAGAAGGTGAACAAAGTTGTTTTTTTTTTTTTTTATAAATTAGGTCCCAGAAGCACAATATTATTTATTTTAGGAAGTGGACAAACCCTTTAATTTCCAAGATGTTGACTGCCCATGTTCCTCCTATATTACTAGTATAGATTGTATCCTGAAAACACTATATATAGTAAGGAAGATAATAATTGATTGAAAGAGAAGGGGAGGAAGAAAGGAAGTTAGAAACAGGAAAGAAGAGAAGAAGGTAGAAATGCTGGTAGGAAGATGAAGGTCAGGACATGAAAGAATAAATCAAAGGTTAAAGGAAGGAAAGAGAAGAAGGATAGAAGATGGAAAGTAGAGGGGCTAAAATAAATGGAAGGAAGGAGGAAAGGAAGCAAAGAAGAAAGGAATGGAGTTAGGAATGGAGGAGTAAAGCAAGGAAGGTAGAAAGGGTGGGAGGGAGGAAGATAGAAACAAAAGAAGTAAATGGTGAATGAGGATAAGCAGGAAGGAAGATATAGAGATAGAAAGAGAGGAATGATGAGAAGAAGATAACGAACAAAAATATATGAAAGAATCAAGGAGGACGAAAGTAGGAAAAGTTAATATAAGAGTAAATAAAGGAAGTAATGGGGAAGAAGAGGAGGAAAAAAGTTAGAAAAGGAGGAAGGAAGTAAAGAAGGAGGGAAGAAAGTCATGGAGAATAGAAAAGAGGTGATGGAATGCAGAGAGTCAGGATTTGGAGGAGAGCACATTTTCACAGCAGTTTTCTAACTCTTATTTTTTCAACAATATTTGGGCTGTACTAATATTTAGCACCAGAGAAGACAGCCTCTATCACCTGCATGTACATAATACAGTCCACTACACACATGATCAGTGAGGACTTGTACACAGCCATTACTTACTCTGCTGTATTGGTGACTGTTATAGTCTTTGCTTCTCACAATGAAATATGGGATTAGTTAAACGGGAGAATACAATGTCACAGCAAGGTTAAGTGATGGAGAGGTAATTGTAAGTGAAGTGTATGGTACACAGCAATCAGCTTAAGTGAACACTTAACCCTTTGGAGTTTTTCAGACACCTCTGTGCAACTTCAATTTCCTCATGTTGTACAATACTACATATTCTTTAGCAGTATAATGCATGGAGTTTTAGTAGGCTTAGTTCTTTGTTTTCTACAAAATGTTGATTGTTATTACAGTGCAACATACCGACCCGCTATGATGTCTGCCATTCTGTTAGTCTTATCATATTTGGGCCTCACTTAAAGTGGATCTATAAGATATTCTATCTGATGCTATTATAGACAGTGTCAAACTGGAGTGCCTTGGGCCCACCAGTGAAATTGATTCTTGGGGGCCACCCGTTTAATTAATTATTGGGCCCACTAATGGAGTTAATTCTTGGGCCCACCAGTAGAGTTGTTCTTGGGGTCTAGCTGTAGAGTGAAGTTAATTTTTGTAGCCCACCAGTGTATCTGACTCTTGGGATCCAACAATATAGTTGATTCTTGGGACCCACCAGTGAAGTGGATTCTTTGGGCCCACCCAATGGCTCCCCAGGCCTTCTATACTCAGTGGCCCACCTTGCCCAGGGGCTTATAATACCCAGGAGCCCACCAAGGATTTCACCTGCTCCTCTGTTGGCCAGTCACAGCATGATTTTGGATAAAGTGGGGGGCATTGTGTTAGAGACTGGTGCCCCCAAGCAATCCTCCAATGCAAACTGGTGGGCCTGATCCCAATCAACCTATAGGAACATATAGTTTTATAGTAAGATACTGAATTTTTTGATTGTTGCTGTTTTGTTAGAAAAAGCCACATAAACGGAACAGGTGAACTTGCACTTAGGGCTCCAGACCAGTTTTAGTAGAAGTATTATAATTCACATTCTATAAGTAGTGCTGATAAAGTCTGTTCCTGTTTGGTTTGAAAAGTTCGTATTTTGACCATTTTGACCATAACCTTAAACCTAGCCCTAATCCTGAACCTAACCATAACCGTAACCCTTACCCTAAATTGTATTTAGTTTTTTTTTTTAATGGGTTTGAAAAGCAGTGTTGCTTCAACATCACTTCCATATGATATCACTTTTGGTCCAAAGCTATATGAGTGTTACCTACATATATGTATAAGACATTGAACAAGAAGTAGTTAGAGCTCCAGTGCCATGGGACTGTAAGTGCCAGAGAACAGATAAGTTAACCCATTTAAACCCAGTAAAAAATAACCTTAACCCCAATTTAGGGTAAGAGTTCTGGTTATGGTAAATTTTTGTTTTGGAAAATATCAGGAAATTCTCAATTCAGGCTGATTGGAATCAAAGCATTCGGGTTTGGGTCATATGTGGCTCAAATCTGAAGAACAACCTTAATTATAAGTCATTGAACCACTGGATGTTTCTCTATCTTTCTCCTATCAGCAGTGATCATCACTACTTAACTCAGCCCACATTCTTCAACTCTTAATTTCATCTCATTATTTGCTTCACATACAAACCCTGCAAAGAATTATATTTATTGCACAGCTTGTCTCCTATAGTTGTGGGTGCAAAACTCTTTGTCTGTCTGCAACAAACATCGCCGTTGTTCATCTCTTATTCGTTAACACCTCTCTCCACCTGCTGGCTCTCACAGGAACAAGACTGCAATAGTCTGACACCACTTCTCTTGCTGCTCAAACTTATGGTGGCCTCCACCAAACTTGAGAACAAGCATGGTGGAGTAGTTGGCATTCTTCTTTCCCTTCAAAGCACTTTCTTGGTAATTTCTTCAGCACCTTCACTCCCATCCATTAAAGGAATTTCCTCATCATGCAGTTTTACAGAGCCAAATATAGCTTCAGACCCACATTTTCTTTTCAGGCTGTGGGTGGTTCTGTATCAGTGATTGGAATATCAGCTCTGCTTCTACTGTTACAGTGACATGACTGCAGGAGATTTATAATCTGTAATACACAGGGATACAGAGTTTTAGGGCTTAAAATGTGTCATTAATTTAGGTAAATAAGCTTCTGCACCATAAATAAGACTCAGCAGGGAGTGACTCATCAAGACCAGACTGACTGACTGACAGCAGCTTGGATCAATCAGATAAGAGAAAGATCAGAGAGAGGTGGTTGGTAACCTAGAGAAACTACCTAGAGAAACTTGTGTACACAAACAGTTGATAAAGGTCGACATGTCCGAAAATTGGCATCGCCGCGGCAGTTTTTAGGACTGAAAGTACGATCCATTAAAAAATCTTGCATCTGGTATACCTTGCATAGTAAACTTAATGCGCCTAAAAAGGCGCATAGTGTATCATTGGTAGTGTATGTAATGCACCTATCAAGGAGCACTGCATGATGAAGGCGCATAACATATCATTACTAATGTATGTAATGCACCTCAATAGGTGCATTGCATTATGGAGGTGCACAGTGTATCATTGCTACTATATTTAATGCGCCTTTTTAGGCGCATTACAATGCGTCGTGCCCGGCGTATAATGCGCCTAGTTTTGTTATGTTAAAGTTCATTTATATTGAGAATATGGTGTCAAGAGAACTTTTTTGCCCAAAATAGACTAAAAAAGGCGCTTGCCTTTGCCCGTCTTACCCTTTAAATTTGTTGGTTGCTTTCCTCTCTTTCTTCTTCATCTCTTAAGATATACCTACAATCATTATGTGGTATCTCCTCTCTGGTGTCTGGATCTCGCTGCACTTTTGGGGGTGTCAATTGTTGTAAGATTAGTTTTACACCTCACTTCTCTGCTCACTCCATACTAGTGAAGCTATATTCAGTACTTTATTAAGTGCTTTATAGTCACTGTACTTTGTAGGTTTATGCTATGTACTCTAGAGGAACATCTGTAGTTATTTCTATGAGCAGTGATCCTTGCTTGACCACTGGATTTTACTACTAGTTTCCAAGGTAACATATCATTGGTAGTATAAGTAATGTGCCTATCGAGGCGCATTGCGCGACGGAACCGCATAACATATGTAATGCGCCTCAATAGGCGCATTGCACGACTGGGGCGCATAGCGCACCATATTTAGGCGCATTACAAAGTGTCATGCCCGGCGTATAATGCGCCTAATTTTGGTGTATGACAGTTCATTTACAACAAGAATATGGCATCAAAAGTGGTTTTGGCGCAAAATAGACCATAAAACTGGTGTTGGCGTGTTGGGACATGTAGCCTTTAGTGTTTTTTATGCTGGTTCTATTGTCTATGTTTACATTAGTCCATTGTGACAAAAATTGTTTCATGGTGACATCAATTCTTATGTCATCGATTTAACCCTTTATTGCTTATTTACCCCTTAAAAATCCCTTGACAAAATCTGTTTATTGTTACATAAGTGGGGGAATCAAAACATGTCACCATATATTAGAACAATTAGGGTATGTTCACACGGCGTCTTGCATCTGTTTGAACATAAGGTTTTTTAGATGCGTCTCAGGGGCCGACAGAACGGACCCAGAGATGCATCTAATAATTAGCAGTGACTTTATCACTGCACGCAATGAGGAACACACAGCGGCATTCACATGAGAGATCGCTGCTGCGTGTTTGCATCGCGCCTGTTGGGTCCGTATTCCAAAGAATTGACATGCAATTCTTTGAAAGACGGACCTGACAGGCCCGAACATACCCTAAAATAACAGACTGAGGTTTTTGACAGGGTTGTCCCAATTGGAGCAGTTATCCTGATAAAGTTAGGGCAAATCTAAACCCTAACTATGGGCAGTCTAGGTCAATTCTATCCTTTTTCTTTGTTTTTTGCTAACATGTTTTTACAGACATCTTGTTTGGATAAACATATATTATTAAAAGTTATATTTCATGACATTCCTTAGTATTATCCCTCCTCCCTTGGTCTCTCACAACTTTCTAAATTTATATACATAAGAATCTTTCTACTATATCACAATGCTCTCCCTGTGTCAATCTCAGTTTGTGGTTAGAATGTCGCAAGAGATAAGTAGCTATTGCTATCAATCGTAGTTAAGAACTGTTAAACTTGTATTCTGTTACGTCTCTTCTCTATAGAGTCTAGTGCAATTCATGGAGTTGATTTTCTAATAAAAAATTAATTATGTTAGTAATAAAATTTTATTCTGATTTTTATAATTTTTGTTTTTACTACATTAAATGAATATTCCATTAAAACTTAACATTTAATGTAAAACCCCAATATATAATATAAAGTAGGTCCCAACCAAAACTAACTTACCTAACCGTTGTCATATAAGGGTAAACAAGAATCCCAAGGCTAGATAATTATACCATATCTTGGCTCTTAGTGGTCCTAATGCCATTTTGTAGGAAGATATACGGCAAAGGAGCAAATGACAATTCTGTAGGGAAAATAGTTTCTGTCCCTAAATAATCCCTAATAATGCCCTTTGCAGGGAACCCGCCCCAAAAAGGTCGACCCCACTAATTAACCCTAGTGAAAGCTGCAATCACACTAATTTGAATGTATTAATTAAATCAAAAACAAAAATATCAACAATAGGCCAGACACGTTTCCACCGCTCAGTACCTTCAGTGGGCAAATAAAGTAAAACAAAACAAAAGAAAATATTACAGGAATGTATAATACTTGGTGAGGATGTATGACCGTACCTTACCGCCAGATAGATTTAAATAGTGCAACATATAGAGAGATCCTCCAATTAGGGAAGATCCCAATATCGGAAGTTCATAGAGTAAATATCAGCAACTGCTGGCATATAAATGTAATATCTGTAGTGTATAATTATCTGACACTCGAATTAGGAGGGTAAGACTTAGTTTCTTATTCTTCTGGTGCTTTCTATAAAGAAAAAGGTCTTTAAGTGTTCTGCCAAGACCTGTAGACGCCATACCGGAATTGTATGCATTCCACTGTGGAACCCACGCTGTGTAGAAGGATGTCCCGCACGTGCCGCACAAGAAGTGTGTGCGTTCCACAAGACGATACAGCGGTACCAAGGAATGTTAAAAAGCAAAATCCTTTATTGAAGCATCCTTAAAATCCGGGTAACCCAACAAAGCATAGCAATGAAAAAACCTGCGTAGTGGTATTGGCAATACCACTACGCGGGTTTTTTCCTTGCTATGCTTTGTTGGGTTACCTGGATTTTAAGGATGCTTCAATAAATAATTTTGCTTTTTTAACATCCCTTGGTACCGCTGTATCATCTTCGCTTTACTGCACGTGTCAGATAGAATACATGCAAAAAAAAAATTACGATACCCGCCTCCAAAGTCAAAAACCCATGTGTTCCAGGAAACAGAACACATGATAAGTTAATGCAAAAAAAGGAGCACTTAAAGGGGACATGTTCAGGTCAGTACACATACAAATTATAAATACAAAAAACACCAAAAGCAAAAAGTACATAAAGAAACAAGGGACAATCACAACTGTAAGTACAATAATTTAAGGCATGAAGGTATTGTAAAACATTAAACCATAATAGAGCAACCACAGAAGGAGAAAAAAAGGGAAAAGGAGGGAAGTACATCCAACTATGCATCCTAAATGAAAGCTGTATGGATCAAAAGTTCATTAATACCCACTGGGGCCATACTCTGCAGTTTATAGATTGACTCAGCTTTCTTTTGGAGAATACAACAGCTTCACTTTTGAAATTGATGAAATCCTGAATTCCATATTCTTTTGTCATCCACTGCACTTTTAAAGGTTTTTGTTACACTCATATACTTGAATGGACCACATTTAAAGAAGCCTAATTGTCTCCTGGACAACCATGACTCTCCTAAAGGCTTAGGTTGGAGATGACTTTTTACCAGGTGGTCACCCAAGCTTCTTCCTTTACGGTAAGGTAAGTTTCAAGGAGCTGACTTGGCAAAATTTCAGATGCCATCTTAGCTAACTGAAGTAGGTCCCAAAACTTAGTCAGAATTTGCAAGATCTTATAATGGTTTGAATTTAAGGTACTGATAATTCTCAAATTGGGTCTACCTTCCTGATCTGCCTTGTGTCTTGATCTAAAAAGAGGACTTTACTGTATGTTTCCTCCAAAAGCCTTGGTGGGTAGTCACGATGTTCAAAATGGATTTTTTAAATCCTGAGATTATATCATTAATGTTCTAAAGTCCGTGCAATTTCTTCGGATCCTAAGGAATTATCCCTTATTTATTCTTCTAAGTTGTGAATATGGTTGGCAGCTATTCCAATGTAATAGGCTATTGGTTTCAGTCTTTTTCCGATGTATTTTAGTTGACAAAGAACCATCTACATTTTTCATGATCAAAATATCAAGAAATGGCAAATTGTATTCATTATATTTGTAAGTGAAATACAGACTAATAACATTAGTGTTAAGCCAGGCTACAAAGTTAGCAAAAGGTACAGAACTCCCATGCCATAGTACAAGAACGTCGTCTATGTATCTTATCCACAAAACTATAGGATCTGTTCTTACAACATTATCCTCAGTGAAGATCATACTGTTCTCCCACCAGCCCAGGATCAGATTTGCATAGGAAGGTGCACAAGGACTACCCATGGCCGTGCCCCTGAGCTGTTGTAAAAAGCGGTCCCCAAAGAGGAAGAAGTTGTGTGTCAAGACAAAACTCAAAAGGTCCAACACAAATTGATTGTGCTGTGCAAATTGGATTCCTCTAGATTTTAGAAAAGATTGTATGGCTTATAATCCTATATCATGAGGTATTGATGAATACAAGGCTTCAACATCGATACTATATAAGAGTGTATCTTTGTCAATCGTTATTCCTTCCAATCTATGTAACAAATCTGTGGTGTCCCTAATATATGATGGTAATGAATGATTAACAAATTAAATAATATTCTATCAATATAAATTTCTACATGATGGATGAGACTATTGATGCCTGAAATGATTGGATGGCCTTTCAAATGTGTAAGTCCTTTGTGCACCTTAGGCAAACTGTGAAAGGTCGCCACAGTTGGAGCTGACCAGCGCAGTCGGGTGGTAACCAGGTCCGAGCCCCTTTCTTAAGTCCAATTGGCATCAGATAAAACCAACTCCCCAGGGGTCAGTGTAGAACAAAACCAGACAAAACCACCCGGGCTGGATGTGGTCCCAAAAGTGAACTGATGGCACAGGGCCAGCAATCCCTAGGTCCATCTCATGACTACTGTGCTCATTTCATAAAAGATGAGGCACAACCACCCGCATTTTCTCTACAGTCTGTGGGGGCAAAGAAGGTCGTCTGAGCCAAGGAAACACCATGGTGGAAGGCTCCAAGTGAACCTGTCTGCCCAGCTACAATAGCTACATAGACAGATCGCAAGATGTTTCTGAGGTGTGTAAGCCAGCTGAACAAGAATAGGGGTCTGTTACCAGAGCACAGATGAATGCCTGGCTCAAGAGTGCACTCAAAAAACAAGAAGTTTAAGGGGCAGAGTTGCCCTTTATATAGTATTGTCATCATACTTTCTTAAATAAAAGTGTGTGGTTTTATTGTCATGCCCCTCTCTTGTCTGTGTTCCATTCCCCTTGTTGTCTCTGTGTACCTGTCTGTCCTGTCTGTGTTTTGTACCCATTGGTGGCAAAATGCAGGGGGTTGTTCTGTTATAGGTTCAACTGTTCTGCTATTAAGTTTGATGGTGGAGTGTGGCATAACTAAACTGACTAGTGGCGAATCCCATCAAATCAGGAGTCAGAAGACAGAGCCAGGAGTCTCAACTGCTGTGTTGTCGGGAGAGACGGGAGAGTCAGTTGGAGAAGAAAAAAAAAAAGAGTAGATTCCATTAAAGAGGATTGAGGAAAACAGGAGAATGTAGAAAGCTCAAGTTAAGTAAAACATATAGTTGGTCTTGCATATCCTATCTGGAGTATCAACCTCTATTACATTTAGTCTCAGAAAGATCTCTTATATGCTATAATACAACAGTTAATTACAGTTGTTGTGTTGTAATAAGAGATGCAAGTTATATGATGAAAAGTAAAGAAAATCAACCACATCTGATTTAGTGTCAGCAAACATATTTCTTGCCCTTTTAAATGTCCAACATCAGTGGAGAAAATCAAATATGTTTGCAGGTTTTCCCCCTTATAAATTCATGCCTAAATCTTACAGCACTGCCCATCATCTTGTCAGACAAGACTATTTCACCTCCACGATCTCCAAACTATCTAATAACCCAAAAGCAACCCTTTGATACGTTCCACCTTCTCCCTAGTGCTGGCCCCTATCACATATCCCGGTGCTGAAGACCCAGACAAACATTTTAAAGTTTAAATTGACATCTGGCAGGAAATTATAGCCAAGTCCCTAAATAGGTTCAAGCCCCTTTCCTCCCACTTTTTCTTGTGTTCATTTTTAGTATTTGACCCAATAACAGAAGATGACGTCCCCAGGCTCTTCTCCTTTCCTCTTCTACTACCTGCATTAGTGATCCTATTACCTCACACCTTGGGCAGTCTTTCTCCATGTATATCATTACTCCCTTAAAGGGGTTTTATCATTACATTAAATAGTCTTCAGAATAAGGGGACAGTGAAAACAAGCAACTTTGCAATTCAATGTCATTTACAAAGCTTTCTTGTTTTCACTGTCTTCCTTCGTTTTGTGTAAACACTGTTCCCCAGTGCCGGTCGGATTCCACCTCCTTTCATTTCATTGGCTGACGGCTCTACTAATTTAAATTTTGTCTGGCCCCCTGTCGTATTCAAGGGAACATGCATTCCTGCCTCTCTCACTCAGAATAAGGGGCCGGCAGCATTTCACTCTGTACAGCCAGCAGCTGTACATAACACTGCCTGCTTTTTACAAACGAAAACAGCAAATTGTGCCCGGTCCTAATGCCCCTGTGTGAAAAATAAAAAGGGAGACAGACTAGCTCTTGGATGAGTTCATAGAAGACGGATAAACTGTAACAAACCCTCCTCTGGAGGGGAGAAAATAGTGATCTGGTTCATAGCAAACTGTCGTTAAAGCAGATATTTGGTTGTAAAAAAACAAAGCTTAAAAAATAAGACGGGGGGAAGGGAATGACACAGTGACAGTGGACAAGGGGAGGGGGGGGGAGCAGGGATGTGCTATCCCTCCTATACTAAAAAAAACACACTGACTCGGGAGTGAGCACAAACAGTGAAGAGGGGGATGATGTCATCCGCTTCAGTTAAGAAAACCAGCGGGGGGGAAAAAACAACCCCGGATTTGAGGGAAAGAAAATAAGCACAAGAAAAAAAGCCAACGATGAAGTAAAATCCCCTTTAAGTATCTTCGTCTTTCTTCTGATCTATTTCCCTCCTCTTTCAAAGAGGCTGTCTTAACTCCAGTGTTAAAAAAAGCAACTGTGAACCGGTCATGCTCTGCTAACTAATGCCTCCCTCACCTCCAAACTCCTGGAAGGAATATTTGGTCTACTCTTCCCACATCAGCTCCGCTCTCTTCTGGGCTCCTTATAGTAATTATCACACTACAGAAATTTCAGGCCTTCCCATTGCATCACCCTGCACTACTACGAAACACCCTGAGTGGCTGACAGCTGTTTCTAGCATCATGCCCTCTCTACTGGAAACGTAATCTCTCAAAAACTGAAATTTGTCTACTAGCCTAAATAAACTGCATATTTCCATCGCAGTGTATGCTAATGTCAACCTCCCAGCCAGTAACCTCGCTGTCATGAATTTATGTTAGACGCAAACCTTCACTTTTATTCAGTCACTTTTCTGCTCATTATCTGCCCCCTCAAAAACACTCCAAATCGCCGTTTTATTTTCTAGGAAACAGCCAAAACTGTTACAGTTGCTCTGATTCATTCTTGTCTTGATTATTGTAACTTATTACTAATTAGTCTTCACCTCAGTAAACTCTCCCTTCTACCGTGTATCCCAGATGTAGCAGCCAGGCTTATACTGTATTTCTATTTTTCTAATGTCTCTTTCCTGTGTCGATCACTACACTGATGCCTCTACCCTGTACCTCAAATATACCGATGCCCTAACCTGTGCCATTATTACACCAAACCCTATCTGTGCCATCACTACACCGATTCTCACCCTGTCAGTCATATACCATGCCTCTACCCTTTTATAGTCACTAACGAGCCTACCCTGTACTAGTCCTATACCCAGCCTCTAAACCCTTGCCCGTTATTAACCCAAAGCCTTACTCTGTGCCGTCCACACGATGGCTCTACCCTGTACCAGTCCTACAAAACCCATGCCTCTACCCTGTACTGTCACTAACCGATCCTCTACCCCGTCCAGTTATTAACCAATGCCTCTACCTGTCAGTCCTACAACCGAGCCTTACCCCGTACTTTACTACCGTGCCTCTACCTTGGCCTCATACACCGATGCCTTAAAACATAGCGACCACTACACCAATGCCTCTACTCTGTACCAGTTATTACACCAATGCCTCTACCCTCTACCAGTCACTGCAATGATGCCTCTAGCCTGGACCAATCACTAGACCAGTGTTTCTACCCTGTGCCAGTCACTACATCGATGCCTCTACCCTGTACCAGCCACTACACTGATGCCTCTACCCTATACCAGTAACTACACTGATGCCTCTACCCTGTACCAGCCACTACACTGATGCCTCTACCCTATACCAGTCACTACATTGATGCCTCTACCCTGTACCAGTCACTGCACTGATGCCTCTACCCTGTACCATTCACTACACCGATGCCACTACCCTGTACCAGTCACTGAAACGATGCCTCTACCCTGTTCCTGTTACTACACTGATGCCCCTACCCTGTACCAGTCACTACACCATTGTCTCTACCAAGAATTAACTACTTGAGCCAATCCCTAGCTAGGGCAGGGGTTTTAAAACCACTTCATGTCTGCCAGTCTCTGCTGGTGATTGCTTTTGTGTCCTAGCTGTCTGTTTTTCTCTGCTGTGTCATTTTTCTGGTTCTCGGATTTTGGCTTGTCTTTCTAGTTACTCTCCTGTTCTGTCCTTTGGTACTTCTCATACTCCAGGTTTGACCTCGGCTTGTATGACTATTCTTTATTTGTTATCTATGGCTTCTGTTCCTCATTTGTCGTATGTTTGTCTTCTGTCTGTTTGGCACACATTTTACAAGGTACAGGTTTGAGTGCGGGGTCGCCCTTTTTAGGCAGGGTAAGCCAGGGCGAGACTAGGGTGTCCCTCACATCTATCCTGTACCAGTCACTACATTGATGTCTTTACCCTGAACCAGTCACTACATTGATGCCTCTAACCTGTACATGTCAATACACTGTTGCCTCTACCAAGTACCAATCACTACACTGATGCCTCTACCCTCAGCATATTGGGATCTCCTACTGAACAGAATGGAGTGTTATGCGCAAATGTGACAACTCTCCATCCTGAAGCAAAGACTTTCAGTGGCGCTTTTCAAAGATAGGTGCAGGTCCCCAGATGGCATATCTAATTGACTGAGGTGGAGATTCCTGGGGGCCAGTTCCCAGAATTGATGTAGGTCACAGTGGGCTTGTACACTTTGCATTTCCTATCAATATACCATTAAAGTGCAATTCCCCTTTCAAACCAGGTCTATCTTGCAGGGAATGCAATGTAAATATCTGAATAATATAAAATACATAATAGCATGTAAGGGAGATTACGCACTTAGAGCCGGCATTGAAGACCCAAACCTGTGATTTCTGAAATGTGCTAAATAAATGTGTATATATATTGTGAACAAACTGCGTCCATTATATGGGACTTACCTGAGAACCCTGCAACACAGGAGAGCATTAGTCTTATAGTGTGAGAAAACACTGCTATCCTCAGCTAGTCACTGCTGTTTCTTTATTTCAAATACGATTTTTTTAAGTTAATGTCTGTGCATTATCAATGGTCTCTGTAATGGCAGCGAAAACATTGGGTTTGTAATCTCTGACTCATTGGATGTGACAGCGCTGGAGCAGCCGCTGCTTTAGGCTGAAGACTCTCCTATCGATTTCCTTTTTCCTCTTTCACTTTATTTATATTCTTATTTTTTTGTTTATTTATTTATTTTCAAAACAAATGAAAACATTATTTATTTCATTAAAAGGAATTAACACTTTCCATAGACACAGAGTTGTCTTCAATGACACAGCTGCTATCTACCTGAGTATAACATGATGCCCCTGCTATCTCCTGTACTGAGTATTTATGAGAGCTCCATCTGCCTGTACTGATATATTATTTAAACTGCAAATTCCCTGTACTGAAAATATCATAATGAGCTGCTATCACTTGTACTGATATAACATATGAGCTGCTATCAAACCTTACTGAGTATAAAAATATGACTGCAATCTCCTGTACTAAATAAAAATCATTAAGACTGCTATCAAACCTGTACTGAGTAATAATGATGAGCTGCTATCCCCCTGTACTGACTAAATCATGTTTGACCGCTACCTACTTGAAACTGAATATTTTCATGTTTAGCAAGCAAACTACCTGTACGAGAAATACAGGGAGAGCCGCTATCTACTTGTACTGATATTTTCATGATGAGCTAAAAACTACCTGACGAGTAATCATGATGAGCTCAAACTACCTGTACTGATTTAAAATCAGGGTTTGACCCCTATCACCTGTACTGAGTAAAATCATGAATCTGCTATCAACTTGTACGAGAAATTTTCATATACTCTATCTACCTGAAACGGAGTAAACAGATGACTCTATCTCCTGAAACTGAGTACCCCCTGAGGGAGCGCTTTTCCCCCTTCTGAGTAAATCAGATAAACCAAATCTACCTGTATTTGGATTAAAATCATGTTTGAGCTCCCCATCAACCTGTACGGGAAAAACATGAGGACTGCAATCTACCTGTACTGAGTAAAACCCATGAAATTTGCTATCTACCTTAGGATTTTTAACATTTTAGCTGCAAATCTCCCTTTAACTTGAGTATATCTGATGAGCTGCTATCTACCTTTACGAATATATCTTTGAAAGCTGCTATCTCCCCTGTACTGAGAAATCATGATGAGCGGCAAACTACCTGTACTGGAGTATATCAAAATGAGGGCCATCTCCCTGTACTGATATATCATAATATTTGCTTCTCCCCTGTTTTTGAGTATAACATAAAGAGCGGGCATCTCCCTTTTAATGAGTATATAAATAAATTAGCTGTTTATCTACCTGAACTGAAAATATCATATGACTGCTATCTACCTGAAATAGTATATCATGTTTACCCTTGCTATCTACCTGTACAAATATATCATGATAGTTTGCAATTCCCTGAAAGGGAGTATATCTTTGTTTAGCTGTATCTACCTTACTAAAGGTATATCATAAAGACTCTATCTACCTGTACTGAAAATTAAACATGATGAGCTGCTATCTACCTGTACTGAGTATATCAAAGAGCTGCAATCTACCTGTACTGATATAAAAAATTTTGACCAATCTACCTGTACTGAGAAATTCATGATACCAATCTACCTGTACGATTTATCATGAGGGAGCTGCCACCCTACCTGTATAAAGTAAACATAAAGAGCTGCCTCCCTGTACGAGTATATTATGTTTGGGGCTGCAAACTACCTGTACTGATAAACATGATGACCTACCCTACCTTTTACTGAGAATATCTTTGTTTGACTGCCATCTCCCTTTTAAATTTAGTATAACTTTATGACTGCAAACTACCTGAAAAAACCGGGGGGAAAGTAATCATAAATAAATTTTCCCTTATCTACCTGTACTAAAAATAAAAAGGATAGCTCAATCTCCTGTACTGAAAATAACATGAGACTGCTATCACCTGTACTGATATAACATGATGACTGGAAATGTAGGATTCTAAAAATATTTGTTCCAAATTTTCGGGGACTTTTTCCCGGGAAAGGCAATAAATCATAAAGGTGTGGCCCGGTTTGGAGAAGAAAAAGGGGAAAGTTAACGACCTGATCAGAAAAGACGTCCCCGGGGTTGTTTTTACAAATGAAAACTGCTTTGTAATAAACTTAGTTTTCTGCAGAGCGTCTACATACAACTAGTATCAAACCAAAAAAACTGGCACTGTATCCCGGTGGTTTATGTAATCAAGCCTTTTTACAGCAAAGCACAGGGGGGGGGTTTCCGTTTTTGGTCAGGGCGGGCGGGATTTTTTGACCCTTTTTAAGTAGTAATAGTTTTTAGGGTTTTTGGTTTTGTAGGAGTTTTTTTTAAAGTAAAAAACCTTTCGTCGGGTTTAATTGCCCCAAAGAAACGGGGGAAATTATTCGGGGGCCCTGTTATTTGGGGGGGTTTTAACCTGCATACGGAGGGGACGTTTTTGAAAAAGCAAATTTGTCAGGGCTGTTTTCCCAAATTGTGCAGTGCCCGCGGGGTTTTTGGGGGGACTAGGGGATACCAGAAAATTATTGACAACCGGCGCAGGGGGGTGGGGAAAATTGGGGGGGGGGGGGTTTTTTTTTTGGGGGGAAACGGGGGGGGGAAACCCCAAAAGGGCTTACCGCCTGGGGCACAAAAAAGCCTTGTCCCCCCGGGAAAACTGATTAAAACCCCTTTTGAGCTGTTTATCTACCTGTACGATTATAACATAATGGCGCTATTTTCCCTGTATTTGATATTTTATTAAAATAAAGCCGCAAACAACCTGTTTTGAGAAATAACTTTAAAAGTGCTACCCTACCGTACTGGTTATTCATGATAAAGTTTCAAACAACCTTATGGTAATCATGAGGGACAGCAACTACCTGAAAATTTGGGGTAAACCCCTGATGACTGCTATCTACCTGACTGAGTATATCATGATGACGGGGGGATTTCTACCTGTTTTTGGGGGTAAAATCTTTGATGAGCTCCTTTAAAACCTGAAACTGAAAAAAACCAGATGATTTTGCAAATTCTACCTGAACGGGTAAAACATTGGGGTTTCCCAAACAACCTGTATTTTAGTATTCATAAATTACTTGGCAATCAACCTTATTTATTAAAAACCGATAACCCTTTTCTCCCAAAACAGATATCATCCCTAAGTTTGCAATCCAAACCTTTTTAACTGATATAACATGTTTGAGCGAAACTCCCTTTCCTTATAAAACGATGGGGTTTTTCTATCTCCTTACGGTTTAAAAAATGGCGGGAAAAAATCTACCAAAAATTGATTTAACTTTTAAAGAGCTGCTTTTCAAACCGGGGGGGGGGGGGGAAACTGATTATATAATGTTTGAGCTGCTATTTTAACCTGGATTTGAGTAAAAACTTTATGAGCGCTTCACCTGAATTTAGAAATAACATGTTTAAGCGGGCAAACCTCCCCCTGTCCTGAGTATATAAATGATGAACTGCTATCTACCTGTACTGAGAATAACAATGATGCCCTGCAAAACTACCTGAAACGAATTTATAAATGATTTGCTACCCCTGTACTTGAGTAAAAAAAGTTTCCTGCTATCAAACCTACTTTTGTAATCAAAAAGACCTTCCTCCCTTTGAACAAAATATAAAAATGATAGGCTAAAAACTACCTGTATTTTTTTTAAACATTTCCTCCAAACTACCCTTTATTTATAAAACCCAAATGACCTATCCCCCTTATTTGAGTAATAACAAAAAGACTAAAAACAACCCTGACTGAAAAATCATGTTTGACTGCAAAACTACCTGTATTTTAATATATCATAAATGAGCTGCAAACAACCTGTACGAGTAAACATGAAAAATTTTGCTATCTCCTGTACTGATATAAACAAAAAAGGGCGTCTTTCTACCCAAAACGAATAAATATCAGGGGATACTCCAACCAACTGAGTATAACATGATGAGTTTGCTATCTACCGAATGGTATATTTGATACCTATCAAACCCTGAAACTGAGTATAACTTTATGAGCTGCTATCACCTGAAATGTGTATATCATGATAACTGCTACCCTACCTGTACTAAAGGTAATCTTTGATGACCCTGCAAACAACCTGTACGATATAAAGATGACCAAATCTACCTGAAACTGGGGTATAACAATGATGAGCTGCTATTTTACCTTTACTGAGAAATATCATGTTTGAGCCTATAAAAAAACCCCTGTACTGATATATCATGAGATTTCAAATCTACCTGTATTTAAAAAATGTTTGACTGCTACCCAAAACCTGTACTGGGGTATATCATGTTTATCTGCCACCCAACCCTTGAACTGAGTAAAACATAAAGGAAGTTTCGTTTTCTACCTTACTGATTATATCATAATGACTGCTATCACCTTTGTACTGAGTATAAAAATATAAAGCTGCTATCTCCCTTTTTACTAAAATAAAAACGATAAACGCAAAATCCCTGTACGAGTTTTTAAAAATTATGCCCCTTTTCAACCCTGAATAAATTTTTAACATGATGACGCAATCACCTGTTATGATATAACATGATGAGCTGCCATCTACCTGTACTGAGTATATCATGATGAGCTGCTATCTACCTGTACTGAGTATAACATGATGAGCTGCAATCTACCTGAAACTGAGTAAAACCATGATGAGCTGCTATCTACCTGTACTGAGTATATCATGATGAGCTGCTATCTACCTGTACTGAGTATATCATGATGAGCTGCTATCTACCTGTACTGAGTATAACATGATGAGCTGCTATCTACCTGTACTGAGTATATCATGATGAGCTGCTATCTACCTGTACTGAGTATATCATGATGAGCTGCTATCTACCTGTACTGAGTATAACATGATGAGCTGCTATCTACCTGTACTGAGTATAACATGATGACCTATCTACCTGTACTGAGTATATCATGATGAGCTGCAATCTACATGTACTGAGTATATCATTATGACCTATCTACCTGTACTGAGTATATCATGATGAGCTGCTATTACCTTGTACGTGATGTTTATTAAAACATGATGTAAGCTGCTATCCAGGGCCGCCATTACAGGGGTACAACCGGTTAATCCCGATATGGGGCCCGAGTGGAATAAGGGGGCCCGCGGCAGCGGCCCACCTGTATTCCTCACGGCCAGAGCGGGCCCGGCGGCGTCGGCGCCCGAACAGGCTCCGCCTGAGCTCTCCCGGGCCCCCGCGTCCGAGCGCCTCAGAGAGACCGGCCCGGGAGTTGGGGACTATTGTTCCCAGACTACCGGGGCTGCGCGGGTTTAAGTCTTCGGGGCCACAGCGCCACTAGCGCTGCGCTCCGACGATTGCCTGGCAGGCTAAATGCATTAGGCCTGTCATGCCTGCCAGGAGTACGACCCCTACTGCTGACGTAGGCGGCGCGGTGACGTCATCTTAACCGCGCCGCACTAAGCAGGGCGCCAGTACGGAGCTCGCGGAGGAGTCGGAGCGGCAGGAGCCCGAGGGCTCAGGTAAGTGATTGATTTTTTTTTTTTTTCTAATATTACTAAGGGGCCCTGACTGCCTATCACTTAAAGGGGGTCCCTGGGCGCTGCGTATCACTAAAGGGGGGGCACCTGACTGCCTACACTAAAGGGGTCCTGACTCCTTCACTAAGAAGGGGGACCTGACTGCCTATCACTAAAAGGGGTCACTGGCGCTGCTTATCACATAAAGGGGGGCCCTGACTGCCTACTTCTTAAAGGGTGTCCCTGGCACTGCCTCTCTCTAAAGGGGGTCCATGGCACTGCCTCTCTCTATGGGGTCCTGGCGCTGCTTATTACTAAAGGGGGTTCTGACTTGCCTACACTATAAGGGGGCCCCTGGACTGCCTATCAACTAAAGGGTGTCCTGAATGCCTATAAATAATGGGGGTCCCTGGGCTGCCTACAACTAAAGGGCGGTCCTGATGCCTATCACTCTATAAAAGGGGGTCCTGGCACTGCTTAATCACTAAAGGGGGCCCTGAACTGCTTATCTCTAAAGGGGCGTCCCTGGCGCTGCTGATCACTAAAGGGGGGCCCTGACTGCCTATCACTTAAGGGGGTCCCTGGCACTGCCTATCTCTAAAGGGGGTCCTGACTGCCTATCACTAAAAGGGGTTCCTGGCACTGCTTATCACATAAAGGGGGTCGTGGACTGCCTATCATAAAGGAGGGCCCTGACTGCCTATCAATAAGGGGGCCCTGACTGACCTATCACTTAATGGGCAGGCCCTGACTTGCCTATCACAAAGGGGGTCCCTGGCGTGGCATATCACTAAAGGGGGTCCCTGGCGCTGCTATCACTTAAAGGGGATCACTGGCTGCTGCCTATCACTAAAGGGGTCTCTGGACACACTGGCTATTCTTAAAGGGAGGGTCACTGGCACTGGCTATCTATAATGGGGGGTCCCTGGCCGTTGGCTATCACTAAAGGGGGCCTGACTGCCTATCCACTAAATGGGGTCCCATTGGCGCTGCCTATAACTAAAGGAGTCCCTGGCGCTGCCTATCACTAAAGGGGGTCCCTGGCGCTCGCTTTCACTAAAAGGGGGTCCTGACTGCCTATCACTAAAAGGGGGTCCCTGGCGTTGCCTATCACCTAAAGGGGGGTTCCCTGGCGCTGCCTATCACTAAAGGGGGCCCTGACTGCCTATCACTAATTGGGGTCACTGGGCACTGCCTATCTCTAATAAAGGGGGTTCTGGCATGCCTATCTCTAATAGTAAGGGTCACCTGGCACTGGCCTATCTCTAAAGGGGGGGCCCTGGCGCTGCCTTTAACTTAAGGGAGGCCTGGCTGCCTCAACCCTCTAAAGGGGAGGGCCACTGACTCTACCTTAACCTCTAAAGGAGGGCCCTGACGCAACACCTAACCTCTCAAAGGATGGGCCTGACTCCACCCTAACCATCTAAAGGAGGGCCCTGACCGCACTACCAAACTAAAGGGGACTCTGGCTAGGTACCACCAACCTACCTGGGGCTTGGCCTTCTAACTTATCCAGCGGGATTCTACCTACCTAAATAGGCCTATTTAATTACCGGGGCTTCCCATTTGCCTACCTACCTGGTAATATAATTGTTAGGGAGCAGCCCCATAGCTGTAGCATTATCTCCAGGGGGTTAGTCCTCCCCCCACGCCTCCAACCCTTTAGGATACTATGGCCTCCTAAGTTATGGCTTGTACCCGCTCTCCACAACCCTGGGCAGTTTGTACAGAGGTGGGAATAGTAAAAGGAAATGTCTTGAAACTGAAAATGGAGGATTCTAGATATTTGTGTATAATTTCTGCAGGGGATGAGTTGTGGCGGGGGACAAGTCCTCATGGCGGTGTGTACGCGATGCAGAAGAAAGGGAATTAGAACGACTATGAGAGAAGAAGAACGTACTACTCCAGATTAGCGTCTCGGGTGAGGTCCCTGATTTCAGGGGTTATTTTGCTTCTAAATTGGATATCAGTGCATGTATATTTCTCTGTAATGTGACCTGAGCTGGGTGGTCATGTCATCTATGTGGTCTCTATGTAGCGGTGTTGTAGGTTACTACCGTGAGGCTGGTGTATGACCTCTATGTGGAGTCTCTTTGTGGCAGGTGTTGTAGGTTATACCTGAGCTGGTGTCTGACCTCATGTGGTATCTATGTGGCCGTGTTGTAGGTGTATACCTGAGGTGCTGGTGCCGTCTGATCCTCTATGTTGGTCTCTATATGGCAGTGTTGTAGGTTATACCTGAGCTGGTGTCTGACCTCTATGTGTGTCTCTAGTTGTGGTGGTGTTGTAGGTTATACCTGAGCGGGATTGTCTGTCCTCTATGTGGTACTTATTTCGGTTGGGTGTTGTAGGGTTATTTAGAATACCCTGAAGCTGGTGTATGACCTCTTATGTTAGGTCCTATATGGCAGATGTTGTAGGTTTAATGAGCTAGGTGTTTCTGACCTTATGTGGGTATCTATATGGTGGTGTGGTAGGTTATACCTGAGCTGGTGTGCTGACCTCTATGGTGGTCCTTATATGGCAGTGTTGTTGTAGGTTATTCCTGAGCTGGTGTCTGACGTCTATGTTGGTCTCTATTGTGGTGGTGTTGTTGGTGTATACGGTAGCTGGTGTCTGTCCTTCTATGTATGGTCTTTATGTAGCGGTTGTTGTAGGTGTATTCCGATGAGCTGCGTGTCTAAACCTCATCTATGTGGTCTCTATGTGGAGGGGTTTGTAGTTATACCTGAGTTGTGTTAGGGAGGTACACTTACTTTCTTTGCTAGGGTGTTTGGAGATGTTAGCGCTAAAGTAAGAAAGGTGGTGAGGTGCGTTGACCAAGGGGAAACATGGAGGGGGATAGTGTATGTTGGGTGTGGAGGTGGATATTGTATGTGGGTGGGTGGAGGGGGGAGTATAATTGTATGGGCGTGGACGGGGGATTTTGTTTGTGGGGTGGATGGGGATAGTGTATGTGGGGGAGGAGGGTATGTGATTGGTATCGTTGTGTGGAGGAGGGATACTGTATGTGCGGTGGAGGTGTGCTATTATTGTATGTGGCTGGAGGGCGGAGGATATTGTATGTGGGAGGAGGGGGATATTGTATGTAGGTGGAGGGGGACATTGTATGTGGGTTGGAGGGGTGATATTGTATGTGGGTGGAGGGGGAATTGTATGTGGGTGGAGGGGGATATTGTATGTGGGGGTGGTAGGGTGCGGTAGTCGTATGTCGGTGGAGGGGGATATTGTATGTAGGTGGGAGGGGGTACATTGTATGTAGGTGGAGGGGGTGCGACATTGTATGTGGGGGGTGGGAGGGGGATAATTGTATGTGGAGTGGAGGGGGATATATGATATGGTTAGGGTGGTGGGGGACTTTGTATGTGGGTGTGAGGGGGATATTGTGATGTGGGTGGAGGGGGGATATTGTAGTGGTGGAGGGGGTTATTGTATGTGGGGTGGAGGGGGATATTGTATGCGGGTGGAGGGGGGAGATTGGAGTCTGGGTGGAGGGGGATAGGTGTTGCGGGTGGAGGGGGGGGATATTGTATGCGGTTGGAGGGGATATTGTATGTGGGGGTGGGTGATATTGTATGCGGGGGGAGGGGGATATTGTAGGCGGGTGGAGGGGATATTGTATGCGGGTGGAGGGGGATATGTATGTGGGTGGTGGAGGGGGATATGGTGTATGTGGGTGGAGGGGATAGTGTATGGGGTGTGTGTGGGGGATATTGTATGTGGGTGGAGGGGCTATTGTATGTGGGTGGAGGGGGGGATTTTGTATGTGGTTGGAGGGGGATTTATTGTTGTGGGTGGAGGGGGATAGAGGTATGTGGGTGCGAGGGGTTATTGTATCGTGGGTGGGGGGGATATGTATGTGGTGGAGGGTGTATTGTTTGTCGGTGGTGGGGGATATTGTATGTGGGGGAGGGGGTTTTTGTTGTGGGTGGAGGGGGATAATGTATGTCGGTGGAGGGAGGGGGGGACATTGTATGTGGGTGGAGGGGGATATTGTATGTGGGTGGAGGGGGATATTGTATGTGGGTGGAGGGGGAGATTGTATGTGGGTGGCGGGGGGATATTGTATGTGGGTGGAGGGGATATTGTATGTGGGTGGTGGGGGATATGTATGGGGGTGAGGGGATATTGTTATGTCGGTGGAGGGGGGTATTGTATGTGGAGGTGGTGGGGGATATTGTCATGGGGTGGAGGGGGATATTGTATGTGGGTGGAGGGGGATATTGTATGTCGGTGGAGGGGGATATTGTATGTAGGTGGAGGGGGATATTGTATGTAGGTGGAGGGGGACATTGTATGTGGGTGGAGGGGGATATTGTACGTGGGTGGAGGGGGATATTGTAATGTTAGGTGGAGGGGGAACATTGTATGTGGGTGGAGGGGGATATTGTATGTGGGTGGAGGGGGTATTGTATGTGGGGTGGGAGGGGGATATTTTTTGGTGGTGGGGGATATTGTTTGTCGGTGGAGGGAGGAATTGTATGTGGGTGGAGGGGATAGTGTATGCGGGGGAGGGGGAATATTTGTATGCGGGTGGAGGGGATATTGTATGTGGGGGGGTGGGGGATATTGTATGCGGGTGGAGGGGGATATTGTAGGCGGGTGGCGGCGGATATTGTATGCGGGTGGAGGGGGATATTGTATGTGGGTGGTAGAGGAGGGATATTGTATGTCGGTGGAGGGGGGATATTGTATGTGGGTGGAGGGGGGTGGAGGGGGATATTGTATGTGGGTGGAGGGGGATTGTATGTGGGTGGAGGGGGATGTTGTTTTGGGGTGTGGAGGTGGATATTGTAGTTGGGTGGAGGGGGATAGTGATATGTGGGTGGGGGGGGTTATTGTATTGTGGGTGGAGGAGGATTTGTATGTGGGTGGAGGGTGTATTGTATGTCGGTGGTGTGAGGGGATATTGTTATGTGGGTGGAGGGGGAATATTGTATGTGGGTGGTGGGGCGATATTGTATGTGGGTGGAGGGGATATTGTATGTGGGTGGGAGGAGGGATATTGTTATGCTCGGTGGAGTGGGGACATTGTATGTGGGTGAGGGGGATATTGTATGTGGGTGGAGGGGGTATTGTATGTGGGTGGAGGGACTATTGTTATGTGGGTGGAGAGGCGATATTGTATGTGGTGGATGGGGGTTATGGATGGAGCTATTTAGCCCTGTGTCTATGATGTGTGAGTCAGACAGTATGTGTGATCTAACTTGCTATTTGTTAATACACAATACAGTTTCTTTTTGCACACTGTATTATGTCGGTAAAATTGGGCGAATTTATTTGTTTCCTAGAGGCCGTTTTTTTTTTTTTTTTGCTGGGGGAGGGTGCGATCGGGTTTCTGGGGGGGGCGGGGTTTACGGGGGGGTGGCAGGTGCTTTGCTGTATTGGGGCCCTGAAATTTCTGTTGGCGGCCCCTGTGCTATCTACCTGTACTGAGTTATTCATGTTGAGCTGCCTATCTACCTGTGCTGAGGATTACTGATGAGCTGCTATTTCCTGTACTGAGTTAACATGATGAGCTGCTATCTACCTTACTGAGTATATAACTGTGAGCCTGCTATCTACCTGTAACTGAGTATATCATGATGAGCCTGCCATCTACCTGTACTCCCAGTATACATGATGAGCTGCTATCTAACCAGTTACTGGTATACATGATGTGCATGCTATCTACCTGTACTGAGTATAACATGATGAGCTGCTTGTCTACACTGTAGCTGAGTCATATCATGGAGAGCTGATATCTAACTGTACTGAGTATATCATATGAGCTGCTATCTTACCGGTAGAGTATATCATGATGCCCTGCCATCTACCTGTACTGAGTATATCATGATGAGCTGCTATCTACCTGTACTGAGTATATCATGATGAGCTGCTATCTACCTGTACTGAGTATAACATGATGAGCTGCTATCTACCTGTACTGAGTATAACATGATGAGCTGCTATCTACCTGTACTGAGTATATCATGATGAGCTGCTATCTACCTGTACTGAGTATAACATGATGAGCTGCTATCTACCTGTACTGAGTATAACATGATGACCTATCTACCTGTACTGAGTATATCATGATGAGCTGCTATCTACCTGTACTGAGTATAACATGATGAGCTGCTATCTACCTGTACTGAGTATAACATGATGAGCTGCTATCTACCTGTACTGAGTACTTATAAACATGATGACCTATCTAACTGTTTACTGATTATATCATGATGAGCATGCCCATCTACCCTGTACTGGAGTATAACATGATGTAGCTGCTATCTACCTGTCACTGAGTATAACTATGATTGAGCTGCTATCTACCTGTACTGAGAGTATTTCATGATGAGCTGCCATTACCCTGTACTGAGTATATCATGATGACATGCTATTTTCTGTACTGAGTAAATATCTGATGAGTGGCTATTTACTTGTAAAGAGTATTTCATTGTGACGCTGCTATCTAACCTGTACTGAGTATTCATGATGACCTATCATATCTGTACTGAGATATATCTTGATGAGCTGCATATCTTACTGTAACTCAGTAAACATGATGAGCTGCTATCTACCTGTACTGAGTATATCATGGAGCTGCTATCTACCTGTACTGAGTATATCATGATGAGCTGTGCTTATCGACCTAGTTCTTGAGTATAACATGGAGCTGCTATCTACCTGTACTGAGTATATCATGATGAGCTGCTATCTATCTGTACTGAGTATATCATGATGAGCTGCTATCTACCTGTACTCAGTTATATATGAAGATGAGGCTATCTTCTGTAATGATGTATATCTTCGATGCGATGATATTCTACCTGTACTGAGTATAACATGATGACCTATCTACCTGTACTGAGTATAACATGATGAGCTGCTATCTACCTGTACTGAGTATAACATGATGACCTATCTACCTGTACTGAGTATATCATGATGACCTATCTACCTGTACTGAGTATAACATGATGACCTATCTACCTGTACTGAGTATATCATGATGAGCTGCCATCTACCTGTACTGAATATATCATGATGAGCTGCTATCTACCTGTACTGAGTATATCATGATGAGCTGCTATCTACCTGTACTGAGTATATCATGATGAGCTGCTATCTACCTGTACTGAGTATATCATGATGAGCTGCCATCTACCTGTACTGAGTATAACATGATGAGCTGCTATCTACCTGTACTGAGTATATTAGTGAGGCCGCTATCTACCTGTACTGAGTATACATGATGAGCTGCTATCTACCTGTACTGAGTATAACATGATGAGCTGCTATCTACCTGTACTGAGTATATCATGATGAGCTGCTATCTACCTGTACTGAGTATAACATGGAGCTGCTATCTACCTGTAATGTGTATACTTGATGAGATGCTATCTACCTGTAGTCTGAGTTATAACAATGATGAACCTATATTCATGTACTGAGTAATATCATGATGAAGCTGCCATCTAACTGTTCGGAGTATAAACATGATGAGCTGCTATCTACCTGTACTGAGTATATCATGATGACCTATCTACCTGTACTGAGTATATCATGATGAGCTGCCAATCTTCCTGATTTACTTGAGTATTTATCATGATGACCTGCTATCTACCGTACTGAGTATATCATGTTGAGACTGCTATCTACTTATTGACGTATTTAATGGTGAGTGCTATCTACCTGTAACCTGAGTATTCATGATGGACCTATCTATCTTTAGCTTGGCAGTATATCTTGATGAGATGGCTATCTAAATGTCACTCAGTATAAAATGATGAGCTCGCTATCTTCCAGTATGTACTAGTTTTTCATGATGAGATGCTATCTTTTTAAAAACCTGTATGAAGTGTTACATGATGAGATGCTATCTACCTGTATGAGTATAAATGATGAGCTGCTACTTTTACCTGTACTTGTGTGTGATATCATGAGAGCTGCTATCTATTGTAATGAGTATATCATGATGGAGCTGCTATGCTCACCTGTACTCAGTATAACATGAGAGCTGCTATCTTCTGTACTGAGTATATCATTGATGGCTGCTATTCTACTGTACTGCAGTAACATGAACTGAGCTGCTATCTACCTGTATTGAGTATAACATGATGAGCTGCTATCTACCTTACTGGAGGTATAACATGATGGACCTATCTACCTGTTACTGAGTATATTCTTGATGTCCTATCTAACGTTACTGAGTATAACATGATGACCTATCTATCTGTACTGAGTATATCATGATGAGCTGCTATCTACCTGTACTCAGTATAACATGATGAGCTGCTATCTTCCTGTACTGAGTATATCATGATGAGCTGCTATCTACCTATACTGAGTATAACATGATGAGCTGCTATTACTGTTACTGAGTATATCATGATGACCTATCTACCAGTACTGAGTATATCATGATGAGCTGCTATCTACCTGTACTGAGTATTTCATGATGAGCTGCTATCTACCTGTACTGAGTATTTCATGATGAGCTGCTATCTACCTGTACTGAGTATATCATGAGTGAGCTGGCTACTCTGAGGTACTGTATGAGTATATCATGATGAGGCTGCTATCTACCTGTTGTACTGAGTATATCATGATGACACTATTCTACCCAGTACTGAGTTATTCATGATGAGCTGTATCATACCTGTACTGAGTATATCATGATGAGCTGCTATCTACCTGTACTGAGTATTTCATGATGAGCTGCTATCTACTGCTGCTATCTGCCCAAGGTTAAGGGCACCCATTCAGGTGCAAGAACTCTGTACCTTCCGTTAAGAAGTAACACATTTTCGGCTTTCTACTTTCTAGCATTAATACTCTATTTCCCCTATCAATGGTGTTATCATCCTTACATATAATTATTGCTACTGAAGCTGCTGTTTGCTTTCATTAGTTGGTTGGGGCCATCGTATTTTGATTTGGAACACTGTGAATTCTAGATAATCCTCTTGTCCTTAGGGAAACATTCTCTTTATTTATTCCCTGTTAGGGCACATGATTGCCATACAGGAGCCGGGGGTATTGTCAGTACCACCATTTATGTATTATATAGTCAGCTATATATGTTAATGGCTTGTTGTGATACTAGTTGAATCTGAAGTGGTTATGACAGGTGAATTGTGTGGCCAGCCAAAGAGGATTTCTGAAGCCATACTCGTGCCAAAGCAATTTGACTTGCATATACTGGAGCCTAGGCTGTTATTAAAAAGCAATGTAGAGTTTCTTGTGGATGCTTTGTGTGCACCTATTTTAGTTTGTGGACCATTTATGAGTTGTCTGCTGTCTTGATTCCTTGCTGACATCATCCCATAATAAAACTTTTATCCCCCAATATGCCTCTGGATTTTCTAAGACAAAGGGCAACATGTCCCATTAGGGCTGCACCATTTTTTTTTGTGTACTGTATATTGTGGCAAAAAACTGTTGATGCGCTATTCTCTATATAAATAAACTGTCATACACCAAAACTAGGTGCATTATACGCCAGGCACAACACTCTTGAATGCGCCTAAATTAGGCGCATCAAATATGCTACCAATGAGCTGCTATGTACCTACATTTTGCTATGCGCCTAAATTAGGCACCTCAAATATGTTATGCAAGGTATACCACACACCAGATTTTTGACAGGTTCATTTATGTAAGTGCACTATACACTCATTTAATGTGCCTTTAAACTGTCGTGGAGGTGCCTCTTTTCTGACATGTCGCCCAAAGTCTCTTCACACTGCACATACTATGCTGAGGGCCACCTAAGGGCAGGAAGTGCTACTGATCAGTAATATAAACCATCTGTCTCCTTACTTAGTCAAAAAGTCTTCTCTTGTGTATTCCGGAGATGTAGCTTTAGATTGTATCCCCTGCCTCCTGCTTGTGGTAGCTCTTATCAGCTCTTAGGGCCACATATGAACTGTTTAGGTCTAAAACTCACTCTTTTGCCATGTGACCTATTGGAAAAAAAAGTGAGTTTTGGGACCAAAAAAGGGTTTTTTACAGGGCCCCTAAAGCAGAAAGCAGAATGAGCAGTTTCATAGGATACACCGGAGATTCTGCACACAACAGATAACAGAAAACGTCAGGATAGCTAAACAATGTATAGATGCCTATGCTGAAAAGTTGCAAAACATACATACAGTATAAAGTCAGGAATTAGTAATATATGAGAAAAAAAATGACAGCATGTCTCTTTAAATACGAGAGTGTTTAACCCCCTAACGCCCAAAGGCGTTTTAAAAAATCAAAGGGGACGTAAGGGGTATGGAGTGGCTAAAAAAAAACCGTAGTGCCACTGTTATTACGTTTGATACCTGCCGCTAGCCGCTGGTTGGGGGACAGCTCGTTTGGAATTAAATGTTTTGACGCGGGCCAGCGCGGCTGCAGATGTAAACACGCCACAGCCGGATCCAATTTTACATAACTCGTACACATTAAAATTTTGTTGTTTTTAGAAGGGGCGTAACTAGGAAGTGGGCCCCAAAAGGAATCTTGGAAAGGGGGGCCCCTCCCCCCCCCCTTTGGGGCCCCCCTCTGATCACGAACATTTACCCGGACATGCTTGAGAAAAGGGGCGTACCTCGAAACGTCGGTCTTGCATGGCGGCACTGGGGGATCTCAGCTGTTCGGCTCCAACAGTCTATATGGGACTATACTCACCTCCTAAAAAAGGGGAAACTTTACAGTAAGTTGCCACGTTTTCTTTTGTTTTTCATTGCCTAAGGTGTTCGTCATAGAATATGTTTTTCATGCACCCAATTTTAAATGAAGTAAAGTAAATGTTTTGTAAAAACAGCCCATGCGTACATTTTTGGGAGCTTAGGGTTCCCCGTAGATACAATGGGGGCCCCCCGTATCTTGGCCACCCCTGTATGTAGAATAGGGCCCCCTGTAGATTGAGCCCCCCTAGATTAGGGGCCCCCTTGTAGGCGAATTTTGCCCCCCGTAGTTTTGGGCCCCATTGTAGGCGAATAGTCCCCCCGTAGATTGGGCCCCCTTGTGGGAGAATAGTCCCCCCCCCCCCGTAGTTGGGCCCCCTTTTAGGAGAATGTCCCCCCCCCTAGATTGGGCCCCCTTGTAGGCAGAATGCGTGTCGTCCCCTAGTTAGGACCCCCCTATAGGCAAAAGTTCCCCCAGTATTAGAGCTTGTTCTCCCCCCTGTTATTAGGGCCCCTATTGCATAGTTCCCCCCCCCCTAGTTATTGGGCCCCCCTGTGGGCATAGTTCCCCCCTCTAGTTATTGGGCCCCCCGTAGGATTTTTTCCCCCCCCTTTGTTATTAGGGCCCC
>JAODAL010029820.1:0-50964 GCA_025379985.1 Phyllomedusa bahiana | reverse complement strand
CCCCTTTGTAGCCGGGGACCCCTTTGTAACCAGGCCCCCCCTTTGTAACCGGGCCCCCCTTTTGTAGCCGGGGACCCCTTGTACCCAGGGACCCCCCTTGTAGCCAGGGACCCCTTGTACCAGGGCCCCACCCCCGTGTAGCCAGGGCCCCCCTTGTAGCTAGGGACCCCATTTAGTCAGGGCCCCCCTTGTAGCCAGGGACCCCCTTTAGTCCAGGGACCCCCTTGTTGCCAGGGACCCACTTTAGTCAGGGCCCCTTTGTACCCAAAGGGACCACCCTATAGCCCGGGGGTTTCCCCCTTGTAGACAGGGACCCCCTTTAGTCAGGGACCCCTTGTAGCCAGGGACCCCCTTGTAGCCAGTGACCCCCCTTGTAGCCAGGGCCCCCCTTTAGTCAGGGCCCCCCTTTAGTCAGGGCCCCCCTTTACCCAAAGGACCCCTTGTAGCCAGGGACCCCTTTAGTCAGGGCCCCCACTTGTAGCCAGGGCCCCCCTTGTAGCCAGGGCCCCCCTTGTAGCCAGGGACCCCCTTTAGTCAGGGCCCCCCTTGTAGCCAGGGACCCCTTGTAGCCAGGGACCACCTTTAGTCAGGGCCCCCCTTGTAGCCAGGGACCACCTTTAGTCAGGGCCCCCCCCCCCTTGTAGCCAGGGCCCCCCTTGTAGCCAGGGACCACCTTTAGTCAGGCCCCTTGGAGCCAGGCCCCCCTTGTAGCCGGGGCCCCCCCATTAGCCAGGACCCCTTGTAGCCAGGACGCCCTGTACCGGGACCCCTTTTTAGCCGGGGACCCCTTTAGCCAGGGCCCCCCCCCCTTGTAGCCGGGCCCCCCCCTTGTAGGTATTAAAAAAAAAAACAACAGCCACCCCACTTACCTGGCTCCGGGCTCCTGCCCCGGGCCCCGCCCGGCTCCGTACTGCCGGCCCTGCATAGGCGGCGCGGGGAAGTGACGTCACCCGCGCCGCCTACGTTTAGCAAGGGGCCGGCGCCCGGCAGGCTGAAGGCCTAACGCCTTCAGCCTGCCGGGGAGATCAGCGGGGCAGCGCTAGTGGCGCTGTGCTCCCCCTGGGCAACCGCGCAGCCCGGGAGCCGGGGAAAATATATCCCCAACTCCCGGGCCGGTCTCTGGGGCGCTCGGGACGGGGGTCCCGGGCCCTCCAGTGACCGGATGCGCGGCCGGGCCCCGGGGAGCGACGGCACTGCCTCCGGGCCCCCAGCGCTTCGGGGGGGCCCACCGGGGGGTTCCCCGGTCCCCCGGCGGCCCAGTCCGAGCCTGCTGGGACGTAATCTCGCCCCGTATTTAGCGCAGTACGGCGCGAAATACAGGGCGTGATACGTCCCAGTTTAAGCCATGTGAACATAGCCAAATCCTCATCAAACCTTCTATGGTTCTACAAAACTCAGATCTCCATCAAGCCGTATAATGATTTTAGATTAGTTCAGTAGGACTGCAGGAGGTCAGAGTATTGTGGCCACACGCAGTATTTGCACCTCTAAGTAGCAGCTTAGTGCACTAAGAGGTACACCGCCATTATTAAGTGTTATTGTATGTTCGTATGGCTAATTTGGACGCTTATTTTTAAACACTGAAATCAACATCAAATACTTGTCATGAAACCGCTTCATATTTTTGACGAGGATTTGATGAAGTTTTTCCATGTGTCTTTTCAGCACTAATTTTCTCTGAAACACCTATATAGGTGGTTTTTAAGTGCTGCTCCGGATCCAAAACGGTTTCAAAAAACGCACATTTTTGTGAGGCATTTTGTGAGGCATTTTGAACGCTGTTTTGAAGCTCTCCATTGTTTTCTGTGGGCATTTTACGTGCCGAAAACAGCTCAAGAATTGAAGTCACTTGTAAGCGAGTAGAACAGCTATGTGGTTTATACATAGGGATCGATGGAAGTGAACTGGTGGCGTTTTATAGTAGTTTTTGACACTGTTTTGGGTACGGAATCCGTGCCAAAACCGCCCCCAAAACAGCATCAAAATGAGCCATGTGAACGTACTCTCAGAAACGTATCAAGCTCCCATCATTGTAAACTATGTAATTACACATAATATTGCATTGTATAATATGTAGAGTGTAGAATGAGCAAAGTACAAAACTTCTCTGTGGTTCCAGTGATGTAGGATTAGGCTACATGGTAGTTTACAGTTTTTACCTAAAATTGTAAAAATTTCCAGTATCAGGGCTTGTTCACATGGAGTTTTCACTCCGTGTTACAAGCGCTTTGTAGATCCGTCTTGGGGACCGACAGAGCAGACCCCAAGACGGATCTAACAATTAGCAGTGAGATTATCACTGCTCGCTATTAGGAAGATGCAGCAGCGTTCACATGAGAGATCGCCGCTGTGTGTTTCAAAAGCGCCGCTCGGGTCCGTCTTTGAAAAACGCAGCGGCGATCTCTCATGTGTACGCCACTGCGTGTTCTTCCTCATGTCCCGCAGTGATAATCTCACTGCTAATTGTTTAGATCCGTCTCTGGGTCCGTCCTGTCAGTCCCCGAGACGGATCTAAAAAGCGCTTGTAACAGAGTGAAAACTCCGTATGAACAAGCCCTTAGGGTGCGTTCCCATGGCAGAGGACAAATACCGGTCGGACAGAAAACCCGTGCAGTGGGGACTGCTGCATGGGTTTTCCATAGAGCACCATTGTGCTTATTTTCGGCAGCCAAAAACCCGTGCCTTGGGGACTTGCCCTTATAGTTCAGAATGGCAAGTGACAGAGGTGAATTGGTACATGTTCTATTCTGCGGATTGGAGAAGTAGGACTGCAGCAAAACATTGCTGTGATTAATGCACAACAAGGTGATATGCAGAAGTAAAAGTACAATGTAGCACACGTCTAAGAAACATGATATTGAACATTCTGGTCACTTCTCCAGTTGTCTCCAGGCAGCAGTGATGATTCAGCAGACACACATGAGCTGGTCTTGTCAGGACTGACTGGCAGCGGCTGGGAGGGCATTTCAGTCTTGCCCAGCATGGGATCCAGTTTGTGTTTTGTTACTCTTGCTGTTAACATAGAAACCGTGTTGTGCTTGGGTGCTTCCCACTCAGGCGTCCCATTGTCTAAATTTATAGATGCCTGAAATTAGGGGTGGAGTACGAGGTTTCTAATGGGTTTCCTGTAACACTGATAGTAAGTGGAGTTTGAAGTACTCTCCTCCTTGTCTCTGTCCAAAGATATTTCTGGAGGAAAAACAACAACAGGCAATGGTTCAAAAAAATATTTTTAAGTGAAAAAACTGGTTTATGTTAATTATAAATATTTCAAAATATTTGTTTCCCTTTTTTTATGTAAAGTAAAAAGTACATTGGCCCTCATTTACTATTGCTGTCCAAAAGTTAGGCAGTCTAAAAATGTGCCAGATTTATCACAGTGGTTCATGCAGAATGATAAATTGGTGTAGCCTTAGGCTAGGTCTATACTGCATCGGACAGAAAATGGCCCGAAAGCAGCTGTTCTTTTTCCGATGCAGGACCGTGTTTTTGTCACGTTTCTTTTTACATCGCCCATTGTATTGTCTGGGAAGACGCCAAGAAAACTAAAAGCGGCAGCATATTATACAACATTATACAAAATCCTATGCTATAAAATATGATACAAACTAACAGTTCCTTCTCTTTAAAGGTTGTGTAAACCACCTCTGCCCAAACTCCCAGAGTCTATTGACTTCAACGAAGGTACTCCCACTCTGGACAAAAGAGAGAGAAGTAAAAATATGTAGGAGCACCTCCTGCTCTGGTGGTTATGGTCAGTCCATGTATTTCTTGAACAGTTACATATTTCAATAGCTGCCAGTCAAACAAAGAAGCCAGATTGGTGGCGACCAAGGCCAATTTCACACAGCATATAGGGGTATGTACCTCTGCGCATCATTATACAACTGCTGTTGAAAGTATGTGCTGGCCAGTGTGTACTTTCAACAGCGCTCCGGCCCAGCTCCTAGTGACTTTCACTTTCCCTGACGTGTAAGTGTCCGACATGTCACTTCTTTGTATGGGTGCGTACTGTGCATCGGGGAATACACTGAGAAATCATAGCACTCAACAAGTGCTTTGGTTTTACCATATTTGCGGGGCATAATTTTGGCGCATCGCAGCGCAGTTACGCCCCACAAATACGCAGTTTGATCACCCCTTACTAATTAGTGAACCAGCTTCCAGTAATAGAGGCTATATCTTCTGGAGACTGACCCTTTAGGACAATATGCATAGTATGGTGAACAGAAATGAAAAACTTTTGTAATACCTAGTAAAGTACCGGAGTTGTCCATCTTCTGCAAAAAGTTATGGCTAATTGCAACAAAAAACAAAACAATGCGCTTACCTTTTTGATCCCAGGTGGTCCATCGCTGAAGGTCTGGGCGTTGCTTTGGTGTTTGTTGACCACAGCAGCCAATCAGCAGTCTTAGTGGTCACGTGCTGTTCCATTAACATTTCTTAGGATGTGAATGGCTCAAGGGTGGTTACATCAATAAAGCAGTATGTGACCACTGAGACCACTTATTGATCACAAACAAACACAGGGCGATCACCGGAGCTTCAACGCCTGATCGGGGATGTAAAAGGTAAGTCATTTTTCTTTGCTAAGTTATACAATTTGAGGCTATTTATATTTTTTGTGGGGAGTTGGACAACTTTAGCAGGGGGACATTGGGATTTCTGCTGCTCATTCCCTACTTCTTCCTAAACATTCACTGTACTACAAGTGTTGGTGGCATCTATCAATATGCATCTCCAGCCTTCCAATAGTACTGAGAGCATAGAGACATAGATGTGTTACTGCTTTATATAGTGGCTGCTAATAAGAAATGTATCTTGAATGTATCTGGAAAACCAAAAATAAATGAAAAAGATATAAGTGATCCTTTAACATACAATATTAATTGGTTTCAGGACAACCATTGTATACAAAAACCCTAAAACTAAGAAAACTGGGGAATTTTTTTTCCAAAGCCCAAAAATTTCAAAATTTAGATGGAAAAAAATGAAGCCAATAACTAATCCAGATCGAAGGATGTAGATTGTAAGTGCTTGCGGGCTGGGTCCTCTCTCCCTCTGTACCAGTTGTAAGCATCTCGCACCGTTTTTCTTTTTACATATTTATGATGTAACCCAACAATGTACAGCGACCTGGTGCTCTAAAATACATAATAATAATAATAATAATAATAATAATAATAATAATAATAATAATAATAATATCAGAAAGCGCTGCTGGAAATCACTTTCTTTGATGACTACAGGAGCTTCTTTGGATCATGTACTTTATACACAATGTATAAGAAAAGGGCCCTCACCTTGGGGCCCAAGTAACTGCTCATCCGGCACTTAAGACAGTAAGGATTAGGATCCCACGTACTATAGAGAGGGCTACTAACCACCAAACACTACATCACCTCAAATACCTTAAGGAGCTTTACAGGAACTGTATACGCACTGTACGTTGGAAGACACTATAGCCCCCCCAATCACTGCATACACTGCACTAATACAGAAGTTTTACAGGGAAAATGTTCATGATAATTGATTAGATCTTCCATCACATGAGCCACAGATCAGCAGTGTCTGTGACATAGTATGGTGAAATCACACGCCACATACAATATGTGCTGAAAATATTTTAACATGAATCTATTGTAACTTGAGAGAACACTTTATGTTAATTACGGACTATAATCCTTCCCTTCATTGATAGTGGTGTTTTTTCTGTATAAAAAAAGTACACATTTCGAAACAGGTTTCACTGGAAACATTTTTTTTAGAAATGTACATTTCTTTCAGTTTCACTACACCCTCCATTTGTTGACTGAGTTTCTCAGCTTAAGCATTCCTGTGTTTTGTCGCTTTAGAGACCATCAAGAACTTTTAGGAGAAAGTGGCATCTGACTTAGACAATACCTCTTCTTAATCTCATTGCCCCCTGGATTGTTCAATTCATCACTTAAAAGTTTCACTCCAGCCCTTTGAATGAGACTTCGCTTGGTTTCGATCTGCGAGAAGCAATGTTTGTTGTAGCACAGGGAAATGGCAATGCTAAGTACGGCAATTACATCAACATCACAGAAGAGCTTGTTTTCATTGTCTTTACCACTGTTCTGGTGACTATGACTGATACCAGAATAGTCATGGGTCAAACAGGTTAGATTGGTGCCAGGAGGGGGCAGAGAAAGGTGTGACTGTGACTTGAGAGTAAACATTCTGTGACTTTAGAAAGAAACCTTGCTAATTGGTGGAATCAGTTTGCCATTTAATTAGTTTGTTGTGCATTTCTGGTTAATGCAGCAGGAGAACTAACGTTCATTAAATAGTTCTCCTCAGCAGGAATCATTCAAGATGCTAGCGTGTATCCATTGCAACCCCTAGTCTTTAATATCACCCTGAATATTGTCTAGTCAAGTGTATTGAAAATTCTAAAGTTTTTGGATTTACTTTTGTGTAACCGTTTATTAAAAAGAATTTAAAGAGGTGGCCATAGACCAATTCTTCCACAATGAGGTCTGCACAGCAAGAAATGACTGCCCATTTGTGCATCGAGTTCCTGTCTACCTCTCTGATGTTTTAACCACTTCCTGATGGACGGTCATAATAATATGGCTCTAAATCTTTTTCCTCCTTGCCTTCTGAAAGCCATAACTTTTTTTTATTTTCTTACATACAAAGAAAAATGATGGCTTTAATTTAGAAGGACAAGATGTACTTACTAGTGGAGTTATTAATATTACCATAGAATATAAAGGGGAAAGGCAAAAATAGTCTCAGTGTGGCATAATGTGATACTTTTGAAATTTGCGCCGCGGCGCCATTTTGTGTGATCTATAACGTTTTTGTACTAACTCCTACGGATGTCTGTAAGGGTGCATTTTTTTTGCAGACTGAAGTATACTTTTTATTGCTAGCAGTTTGGAATACATGCGACTTTTATTCCAATTTTTATAGGATGTGAAATGTCAAAAAAAAACGCAATTTTGGCATTTAGAATTTTTTTTCTTCTATGGTGTTCAGCGTACGGGATAAATTATGCTAAATAATTGAACTTTTTCGGACGCGGCGATACCAAACATGTGTAACTGTTTTATTTTCTTTATTTGTAAAATGGCGAAAGGGGGGGTGATTTGAACTTTTAATACTTTTTTATTTTTTTTACACTTTAAAACTTTTTTTTTTTTTTTACTTTAACTTTGAGTCCCCTTAGGGCGCTTCAACACTAGGGGGCATAAATCATTTGTACAGCCTAATGCATTGCATATACAATGCATTAGGCTGGACAAAGATGGCAGCCTGGGGCCAGAAGTGGGGATATTCAAAACAAGGCGGTGATGGAAGCCTTTACAAGGCTTCTCACTGTCATGTTAGGTGATCGGGAATCAGGGATTTCAACGCTGATGTCCCAATCGCAGTGAGGAATGGTGTGCGGCACCGTTTCTCATTGATTTAGGCGCCGCGGTCATATTTGCAGCGACGTCTAAGGACTTAAACAGTGCAGGGGAGCAGTGGTGCCGCCCCATGCTGTAACAGCCAGGTTTTAGCTTCAAAGCCACTTACCTGCATCAGGACGTACATGTTCTATGTCGGTAAGGAGTTAAGGTCTTGTTCACTTGACAGAAAAATCAACACAGAAATCTGAGGCGACAACCTTGGATGTCTGCCATTGATTGTGACTTAAACAGGTTTACTGCTTGTGAAAAAAAATGTTTTAGTGGGCCAAGGAGAGGATGAAATAAAAAAAATAAAAAAAATGTCTTTCCGTGGTTTGTTCCAGTGCCGAGCTAATCCAATGCCCCGGCTAAAGTCGCGATGCCCTCCCCGATGAGTAGACAGGCTCGGACTGGGCCGCCGGGGGAGCGATGAATACCCCGGTGGCCCCCCCCCGAGCTCGGGGGGCCCGGAGGCGTACCGTGCCCCCCGGGGGCCCGGCCCCGCATCCGGCCCCTGGACGCTCGGGCCTGTGTCCCAGCGCTCAGGACGGCCCCGGGATTGGGGGACTAATGTCCCCGTCCGGGGTTTTGCGCGGTGTCAGGGGAGACAGCGCCCTAGCGCTGGCTCCCTGATCTTCCTGGCAGGCTGAAGGCGTCGGCCTTCAGCCTCCCAGTCGCGGCCCTCTATGACGTGGGTCGCGGGTGACGCCTTCACCCCGCCGCCTATGCAGGGCGCCAAATGGGGCCCGGGGACAGGGAGGGGCCAGGACCGGGCGGGGCCCCGGGGGAGGGAACCGGAGAGGTAAGTGGTTTTTTTTTTTTTTTTTTAAACCCTATAGGGGGCCCGGGCTACAAGGGGGGCCCCTGGTAATAAAAGGGGGGCCCTGGTAAAAAAAGGGGACCCCTGGCTACAAGGGGGGGGCCCGGGAAATAAAAGGGGCCCTGACTGATAAAAGGGGGGCCCGGGCTACAAGGGGGGCGTGGTAATAAAAGGGGGCCCTGGTTTTTTAAAAGGGGGCCCTGGCTAAAAAAGGGGGCCCTGACTAAAGGGGGGGCTCTGACTCAAGAGGGGGCCCTGGCTAAAAAGGGGGGGGACGTGATAAAAGAGGGGTCCGATATAAAGGGGGGCCTGCTCCCTAAAGGGGGGGGCCCTGATACCAAAAGGGGGCCCCTGTTCCCAAAAGGGGGCCCTGCTACTAAAGGGGGGCCCTGATAAAAAAGGGGCACTGGCTACCAAAAAGGGTCCCGGGCTATCTAAAGGGGGCCCAAATACCAAGGGGGCCCGATTTCCTGCCACTAGAAAAAGGGGGGGGGCTCGACCCCCTGACACTAGTAAGGGGCGGCCCGATTCCTGCACCTACAAAGGGGGGGGGGGGGGCTGATTCTGCAATAGCAAAAGTGGGGAGGGGCTGACTTCCCTGCACACTAGCAAAGGGGCCCCTAACAAAACCCTTTTTATACCAAAAGGGGCCTAACTTCCCGTAAACCCCCTAAAGGGCCCCCCTAATGCTGACATACCTAAAGGGAAACCCAAAATGCCTGTAACTCCCCAAAAGGGGGGGCCTAATGCCTGTATACTACTTCAAGGGAAGCCCAAACACCCTGTTAAAAACCCAAAAGGAGCCCCCTAACTCCCTGTATACTATCTAAAGGAGACCCCTGTTTTGTATACTACCTAAAGGAGCCCCCTCTTGATACTACCAAAAGGGGGCCCTAACTGCCTGTAACTACTTCAAGGGAACCAAACTGCCTGTATACTACCTAATGGAGACCCATCTGTTACTACCTAAAGGAGACCCGTCGTATACACCTAAGGGAGGCCCTAACCCCTGTATACTATCAAGGGGGTCCCTAATGTTGTACCGTATAAAGGGGACCCTAATACCTACAGCTTCTAACGGGGGAAAAAACCCCTACAACCCCTACCTAATGGACTCACCAACCCCTACCTCAGCCTACAAACGGGGGGTCCCCAAACCTAAATAGCCTAATTTGGGGCCTGCTTATCTACCTGGGGTGTTTACCTACCCACCCGTGGTAGGTACCCACCAACCTACCTGGGGTGGCCCTCCAACTTATCAGGGGTGGTCTCCTCCTAAATAGGGCCATTAGCTCCGGGGGGCTTTTTCCCATTTTTTACCCCCTAAAGCTTGCCTACCTACTGGTAATATATTTTGAGGGGAGCAGCCCATAGCGTAGCATAATTCCATGGTGTTACCCTCTCCCCCCCCCCCCAACCCCCTTTAAATATAGGCCCTAAGTTTTTGGCTTGTACCGCTCTTCCACCCCTGGGTAGTTTGTAAGAGGTGGGAAAAGGTAAAGGATGCTGGAAAATTGAGGTTCTAAGATATTTGTGTTTAAAATTTGCGGGATGAGTTGGGCCCGGGCAAATCATCATGGCGGGGGAAAGGATGCAGAAGAAAAGGGGAAAAAAAACGACCACGAGAGAAAGAACGACTCTAGATAAACGTCTCCCGGGGGTTTCCCTGATTTCAGGGGTTATTTTACTCTATATTGGGTCAGTGCTGTATTCACTTAATGTGAGTGACCTGAGCTGGTGTTGACCTCATTGGGGGTTTTATATGGCGGTGTTGTTGGTTTACCTGGGGTGGTGTCTGACCCCTATGTGAAAAGGGCAATATCTACGTGGAAAAATCCCTAAAGAAGATTTATGCTATCTATCAAATGAAAAAAACTTTGAGACCTCGGGTTTCCCTATTTTGATCAAAAAATGTTTTTGCTGCCCCGTTTCCTCCCTGCCAAAACGGGCAGTCCTATCCTATCTTTACCCTCAATCGAGCCAATCTGGCCTCTGTGGCAACCGACCTTTATTATTCAGAGAGAAAAATAAAAAAAAAAACCCCAACCTGCAAAACTCCCCTTTTTGACAGCCTGTGAGAGTGGGGGGGGACAAAACCAAAATGGAAGCACCCTTCCTTCCCCTTAGGTTAAAATCAATTTACACCAAATATAAGTATGTTTCTGAACAAAAACATTTCTGAAAAAAAAGTATGCAAAACCCGGGTGCCCTGGAGGGTGCGGGCACACCAGTAATTATACATGCACACACACAGACCCCCGGGCCCCGGGGACACTATGCAAAAAAAAGGGGAATACACTCTGGAAATCCCAAAGAAGCATTTATGCTATCTATCATTTCATGAAAAAACTTTGGACTCTGGTTCACATTTTTTGATCAAAAGTTTTAATGGGCCACGAAATTTTAAGTGATTCAAAATCGGGCATCCCATGCTATCTTTTTCCTCTCAATCAGCCAATACTCCCTGGGTCAAAGACCCCATTTTTCAGAGAAAAAAATAAAAAAAAACCCCCCCCTGCAAGCTGCCCCCCTTATGACGCCTGGAATTTGGGGGGGGGAAGAAACCCCAAAAAGGGAAGCACCCCCTTTCCCTTCCCCCTATGGTTAAAATCAATGTACACCAAGTATAACGTATTTTTTCTGCACACAAAACTTTCTGAAAAAAAAAGATGCAAAACCCCTTGGGGTGCCCTGGAGGGCTGCGGCACACATGTAATTATACATGTACGCACACAGACCGCCGCCAGCGGCACATTCTGCAAAAAGGGCAATACACTACGTGGAAATCCCTAAAGAAGCATTTATGCTATTATCATACATAAAAAAAACTTTGAGACTCTCGGTTAAACATATTTTGATCAAAAGATGTTTAAGCTCCCCACGACTTTAAACGTGATCTCAAAATCGGGCAGTCCTATCCTATTCTTTACCTTTTCAATGGGACAATCTGGCCTCTCCGGGTAAACGACCTCATTACCCGAGAGAAAAAATAAAAAAACTCCCAACTCCCAAGCTGCCCTTATTATGACAGCCTGTGAGAGTGGGCGGGAGAATCCCAAAAGGGGAAGCACCCCTTTCCTTTCCCCATAAGGTTAAAAATCAATGACACCAATTTTTAACGTAGTTTCTGCCAATTTTGTGTGCGAAAAACTCTTTATACTTGGTGTACTTTTTTTAAACCTTATGGAAGGGGGGGGTGTTATTTTTGGATTTCTGCCCCCCCATCTCAAGGCTGTATAAGAAGGGCGCTTGCGGGGTTTGGTTTTTTTTTTTATTTTTTTCTCTAAATATGGGGGTCTTTTGACCCAGCGGAGGCCTGATGGTCGATTGAGAGGTAAAAAAGGATGGGACTGCCCATTTTGAGATCACGTTTTAAAGTCGTGGGGAGCTTAAACATCTTTGATCAAAATATGTGAACCGAGAGTCTCAAAATTTTTTCATGTATGACCCCTATGTGGTCTCCATATGGTGGTGTTGTTAGGTTATACCTGAGCTGGTGTTGACCTCTATGGGTCCCCCATATGGGAGTGTTGTTTGGTTATACCTGAGCTGGTGTCTGACCTCTATGTGGTCTCTATATGGCAGTGTTGTGTGTTATACCTGAGCTGGTGTCTGACCACTATGTGGTCTCTATATGGTGGTGTTGTAGGTTATACCTGAGCTGGTTGTCTGACTCTATGTGGTCTCTATATGGCAGTGTTGTGGTTTATTTCCCGAGCTGGGGTCTGACCTCTATGTGGTCTCTATATGGCGGTGTTGTAGGTTATACCTGAGCTTGTGTCTGACCTCTATGTGGTCTCTATATGGGGGGTCTTGTAGGTTATACCTGAGCTGGTGTCTGACCTCTATGTGGTCTCTATATGGGTGTCTTTTAGGATATACCTGAGCTGGTGTCTGACCACTATGTGGTCTCTATATGGCAGTGTTGTAGGTATACCTGAGCTGGTGTCGACCTCTATGTGGTCCTTTATGGAGGTGTTGTAGGTTATACCTGAGCTGGGGGCTGACCTTATGTGGTTTCTATATGGTGGTGTTGTGGGTTATACTGAGCTGGTGTCTCCCCTCTATGTGGTCTCTATATGTGGTGTTGGGGGTTTATCCCTGAGCTGGTGTTGACCTCTTTGTTCTATATGGGGGTGTTGTAGGTTATATCTGTGGGGGTATAATGAAAAGCGTCCCTGTGCCCCTGATTGTAAAAGGAAGTCGGGATTTTGGTAGGGTTAGACTTTACTTTTTTGCTGGTGTTTTTTTTAGAAGGGGGGTGAGGTCGGACCAAGGGAAAGGGAGGGGGAATTTTGTATGTGGGGGTGGGGGGGGATATGGTTTGAGCTACTTAGCCCTGTGTCTTGATATGTTAGACGAAAAATGTGTGATAATTGTACACACAATACAGTTCTGTTTTGTAAACCCCGTATTATGTGGAAAATGGCGCTTTATGTCGAGGGCCCGGTAAAAATTTTTCATGACAGTAGGGGGGCCCCCCAAGATCAACCCCCTGGGGGCCCCAACCCCCCCCGTCGACACTGCGTCACGATGTGACCTTGCAGCCAGTCACAGGCCTCAGCTGTCACATGCTGGAAAAGACTGTGAAAGTCTGCAAGGTCGCATAAACAGTGAACTTGTTGCCATCAGCCGAAAACAGCAGGCCGACCCTTGAAAGCGGTACCGAGAGAAAGTAGAAAAAACTAGCCCACGAGGGTTGTTTGCTCTATTCACCTCTATGTTCTGCTGTTGTTGGGGTAATTTTTTTTCAAATCCCCTGAAGTTATAAAAGGGTGGGCAAAAAGTACGTGAACCCAGCCCAAGAGGGATATTTCCCACCAGATCAATTTATGGCACTTTAGTGGTACATTACCATAATGGCTGACAGGTCTTGGTTCCACTTTAGGGACTGTCGGGGGCAGAAGGGGGTCCCGCTCATTTCCCCAAAAAGAGGATTGAGCCGCCTTTTTTGGGGAAAAGGGGGGTTTAACAGATATAAGTAATAGAACAAACACTCATCTCCTCACCAATCATTTCCCTTTTTTGGGGGTTTTGAACAGACATTTTTATGGTATGTCTTGTGGATCTGCCATGATTGTGTCAGATACTCCTTTGTGGAAGAAATGCAGGCATAATACTGAAATAGTTTTGTCTGCATTGATCATTTATGTTGCTTAATATAATACATACAGCTTAATAGTGCCCACAATAAGGCTATGTTCACATGGCTTATTCTGGGACGTATTTCAGCCCGTATTCGTGTCTACGCGAAAAACGGGTGAAAAATTTCGGTAATCCACAGTTTTCATGAGACTAGATTACGTTTTCCCCCCCCCCGCTCCACAATTGGCGAGCGGGGAGATAAATAAGTGTCATTTATTCACGGGGTATAAGCGCGAGAAAAAGCATGTCTATAGGTCGGCAGGCTGGGGGACCCCCCCCCCCCCCCGCCTTTTCCGCAATTGAGCCTAGGAAATGCTAAGGCAAAAAAAAACTCCACTGCATAGAAAAAAAACCCTCCGTTTTTTTTAGCGTTTTTCATTTTCAAAAAAAGCTGGGAAAAAAATATGCAAAGGTGTCCCCATAGTAAAAACGTCTGCGTCTCCCCTGAAATTTTTTTTTTCTCGTTTTTTTTTTTGGTCGTCTTTTGCAACATGTTGCGAAAAAACGCCAGAGCAGGGCAGAAAATTTGCTATTGGAGTCTATGTAAAACACCGGACTTTTTGGGTGCGTTTTTTCAATGAAAACCAACCCAGGAGATTAGTCCCTCCTATAGTGGGTGTTAACAAGGTTTTACCGAAAGTGTATGCTTTGGTGCTAAAGATTTTGCGCAATTCAAGATTTGTTCGCTAATAAAGTTATCTTGTTTCTGACGCTAAAAATAAGTTTTTTTTTACGAATATTGATACTAAAATCCTTTTTTTAACGGATTTTGCCGCTATTAAAATTATCTCGCTTTTGTTGCTAAAATCCACTTTTTTACGGATTCTGCCACTAAAAATACGTTTTTTTTTTACAGATTTTGCCACTAAAAAAGTTATCTTGCTTTTGTTGTTACAAATCCTTTTTTTTATGGATTATGGCTAATAAAGTTTTCTCGCTTCTGTTGCCAAAAATCCAGTTTTTTTTTACAGATATTGTCGCTATAGTCTGTTTTTTAATGGATTTAGGCACTCAAATCCATTTTTTATGGATTTTGGCGCTAATGAACTTATCTCGCTTCTGTTGGCAAAAATAAGTTTTTTTTACGGATTTTGCCACTAATAAAGCTATCTTGCTTTTGTCGTTACAAATCCTTTTTTTTACAGATTATGGCGCTAAAATTGTTTTTCTTACATATTTTGCCACAAAAAACAGTTTTTTGAGGATTTTGCCGCTGATAAAGTTTTCTCGCTTTTGTCGCCATAAATCCGTTTTTTTACGGATTGTAGCGCTAAAGTCCTGTTTTTAATGGATTTAATGGATTTTAGCGCTAAAATCTGTAAAAAAATTATTTTTAGCAACTAAAGCAAGGTAACTTTATTAGTGCCAAAATCCTTAAAAAAAACCTTATTTTAACACCAAAGTCCATTAAAAAAGTATTTTTAGCGACAAAAGCGAGGTAACTTTTAGCGCTAAAATTCATAAAAAACTTATTTTAGCATCAAAATCCGTAAAAAAAAAAGTATTTTAGTGCCAAAATCAGTAAAAAACATATTTTTAGCGACAGGAGCGAGATAACTCTATTAATGCCAAAATCCGTAAAAAAAAGAATATTTGGCGCAAAAGCGAGAAAACTTTATTAGCGTCAAGGTCTGTAAAAATCCGGATTTTAGCGCCAAAATCCATAAAAAAGGTATTTTTGGCGACAAAAGTGTGATAACTTATTAGCGGCAAACTGTAAAAATATAGATTTTAGCGCCAAAATCCATTTAAAAAATGGACTTTAGGGCCAAAATCTATAAAAAAAAAACATATTTTTGACAACAAAAGCGAGAGAAGTTTATTAGCGCCAAAATCCGTAAAAAACAACTAAGATGACATATAGATGCAATAATGTGCTTTACATCTCCTTTTGTAGGGTGGAGTTTACATATGTGCTGGAGGTTCGGAACCTATGTCGCATGTTATGTAGGGAAAAAGTAGCACAACAATGGAGAACACAGCAGAAACCCAACAGCCCATAATAATCAATAGTGTCAGTCACATACTATTGGTGTCCGTTGTGAAACAGATCCTTCTCTTTTCATCTTCACCTTTGTCAAGGAAGTTCCAAACTGAACCTCCAATGCAGATGTGAGCCAAGCGTTAGCTACTGGAATAAAGCACTGATTTCATGTACTGATGAGTGCAGCAAATCCTTTATACTAGAACTGCAATATATAATGACTGCCCATTGCTGTTGCTTAACTCCAGCAACTTCTTTCTAGATGTAATATATAGATAAGTGTTTGACTGTAATTATCTCCACTAGATAAGCCTATTGGCTGAACAGATCTAGCCTATTGCTGTGAATATAGACATTTCTAACAGCAAGTGAAGTAGACTGAGGAGACTCCTGACTAATCAATTATTGTCATGTAGTGATGTGGTCTGTAATGAAGGAATTTGTAGTACGCAAATGGACCAATTACTATTGACCTCAGTGGTCACTAACGGGTGAATTTTGGGGGATGGTAGAATGGAGAGCTGAGTGTATGCACAAAGACCTTGTTAAAGGAACAAAAGCATTTACTCAGGTATTTTCCCTTTGTATAGCTAACCCATAGCTCCAGATCATCTTCAGGCCCATTGTATCTGTTTTAATTACTTTTCATGTGCAATAGTTTGATAAGCATTTCAAACAGTATGTGCAGCGAATAGATTCATAAATTATCTTTACACCTATCTAAGAAATTAAATGTGGGCTACCAAAAATATATAGCGAAAACACACAGCAAAAAAATAAACAATATGTATTAAATAATATTAAAATACAAATACAGCACAAATGATCAAATACATATTGCACCTGGCAGTAGGTACATGGAAATTGCCTAATTAGGAGTATTCAAGCACAACATAAACTCGCATAGAGTGCCTAGAATGGCCCACAATACCAATAATGATTAAATCCTATAAACATAAAAAGGCAATAAGGCATAGAGCCCATTACGGGGGTTGTACATGTTATGGTCTGTATAATTTTTTGCCTTTATGGGCATGCTCACACGGGCTAATTTCGGCGCGCATTTCCCCACATATTTGCGCCGTAATACGGGCCAGATGCGCGCCGAAATTACGGTAATCCATAGTTCTCATAGAGAACTATGGATTACGCATCCTCTCCCTGCTCGTACAATACGTATGGGGAGATAAGTGACATGTCAATTACTTGCGACGAATACGCGCCGTGAGTAATTACTGTCAATGAGGCCGGCGGGGTGCCGCCCCCCATTCCCCCGCTCCACGGGAGCATGCACGTATCAGCGCGACTCCCAAATCACACGGCGTAATTGCGGCCATACTGTTCGCAACGCAATTACGCCGTGTGAACATAGCCTATAGGTTTATATGCCGTATGTACATGGGATGCCATTATTTTTGAGCTCCTCATGTGGGTTTGTTATGCATGAAGGCTCCTCTTTAGGTACTCAATGATATTTCCATGTAGGCACTCTCTATATGGTATGGGTGCTACTGTGTACAATATGTATTTTATCATTTGTGTTGTATTGTCTTTTGACCTGATGGATATATTTTTATTTTTTTACTTTTATACAGTGGAAGTGTTTTTGTAGGTCATAACTTGGCCTCAAAATTCACTAGAGTTTAACCCTTTCTTGCCCTCCGCACCCTGCTGTTAACCCTGCTGACAAGATCGCAGGGTACCGAGCAGTTGCGATGACAGAAGCCTAATAAAGGCTTCTGCAACTGCCGGTAACTTCATAAAATAATGGGAGCGCCATCTTGGTACATACTTCTGCATTATATAAATAATCGAGAATGGCACACAAGCCATCGTACCCCCCAGTGGTCAACTACCCTAGGAGGAATGCATGTACAAGTTAAAAAAAACTTTTAAAAGTATAAAAAATGTTAACATTTCAAAACACCCCCCTTTTGCCATTTTAAAAATTTTTAAAGTTACACCCCATCAGGATTGCCGCATCTGTAATAGTCCGATCTATTAAAATATAACAACATTTACCCGTTTAAGCTGAACACCGCAGAAGAGAAAAAAATCCAAATGCCAATACTGTGGGGTTATTTTTTTCATTTCACGCCCCCAAAAAATTTGAATAAAAAGTGATCAAAAAGTCGTATGTATCCCAAAATGGTACCAATAAAAACTACACTTCAGTTCACAGTCCTCACTCAGGTCCATCAATTGAAAAACAAAGAAATTATTGGTCAAATAAAATGGCGTTGCAGCGCAAATTTAAAAAAGAGCAAAACGTTTTTATTTTTCTAAAAATATGAAAACATAAGAAAAACCCTAGAAATTTGGTATCATCGGAATTGTAGTAACCGGCAGAATATAGATTGCATGTCATTTATATCGAACAGTGAACCACTGCAAAAATGGTGCAATTATGTTTTTTTTCATGTTTCACTTCACACAGAAGTTTTGGGGGATTCCTAGTACATTATATGGTCAATGGCAGCAAAAAACAAGCCCTCATAGGACTATGTAGATAGAAAATAAAAATGTTATGGCTATCAGAAGGCGGAAAGTGGGGTAAAAGTGAAAATCAAAAAGCCAAAAAGTGCTATGTCATTAAAGGGGATTTATCACTTCCTCAGTTTGTCTGATGTCTTGTAGTTTCATTTTCTCAGTTCCTCAAATCCAAGGGCGTTTCTTCCCCTAACCGCTGGCTGTTTCTTAACTGAAGGGGGATGTTCGTGCTCACTCCCGAGTCAGTGTGTTTGTTTGAGATAAGTGGGAGGGGATCCCTGCTCTTCCCCCCCCTCTCTGTCTGCATTCCACTCCACATGTCACTGTGTCCTTCCTCTCCCTATGCAGTCTTATTTTGTAAGAGCTGTTTGTTTACATATCACAGCCCTGCATTCAGTCCAAACAGTCTTCTATGAACTCAGAGCACTGATCTCCTCTCACAGCTGGGGGTTTGTTACAGTTGTATCCAGTCTTCTATGAACTCATGCAGAGCAGCACAGATCTGTCTCCTTTCTATGTTTACATGCAGCAGCATTAGGCACTGAACACAATTCTGCTGTTTTCTGATTGTAGAAGGGTTACTGTGCAGCTGCTGGCTGTGCAGTGTGAAATGCTGCCAGACCCTTATTCTGAGTGAGAGAAGATGCACCCTACTGGGAGGAGAAACACACCTCTCCATTTCACAAGCTCTGCTTAGCAACCAGTATAAACGGCTGCCAAATGGTGAAACGAGAATACCCCTTAATGCCTCTATAAGTCACAGCTGTTTTGGTAGTACAAAGTAGAGACCCACACAATATCAGGTTGTTTTAATGTTATAGCTGTTCAGTGTATGTTGTAACTGACACGGTAAACTATCATTTTTTTACTTGTTCCTTTAGAAACCCTTGGATATGGCATCTACACATTACCTGCTCATATTGTGCCTGGTATCGTATGTGAAGGAAGGATTTGCTCAGAATTCAAGTCTGCCACCAAACCCAGCAAACACTACGGCATGGCCACGCGGCTGTGGTCAAGATGTCAAATCTATTTACTTTGCTCTTTGCGATCTTACAGCTGTCTGGGGTATTGTCCTTGAAGCAGTGACCTCCTTAGGGATTCTCTGTACGATAGTCTTGGGATTACTTTTTGTGGCACTTGCGCCTTCAGTCTCTCAGGACGCTCGCAAGGGTACCCTAGCCATTAACTTTCTGTTTCTTGTCGGGGTCCTGGGGTTATTTTCTTTAGTTTTTGCATTTATCATTGCACCCAGTCCCACAATCTGCATAGTTCGAAGGTTTTTGTTTGGTGTCTTATTTGCTCTGTGCTTTGCATGTCTGGTAGCACATTCCGTCAGGCTCAACTACCTAGTTCTTCAGAATAGAGGTCCAGGTGGGTGCCTGGTGTTTCTGCTCGCCCTTGGACTGTTCTTGGTAGAAGCTGTTATCAATGTGGAATGGCTCCTCATTACCAATGTACGTCAAACACTCCAGGAGCTCGAGCCTTTTACACATCCATGTAACATCACCAACCAAGATTTCGTGACAGCTTTAGTCTATGTCATGTTCCTCATCGTGGCTTCACTGGTCATCACTTTCCCAGTGCTCTGTGGACACTATCTACAATGGAAACGTCATGGAAGACACATTACACAAACAGCATTGTTGTCACTTCACCTCTGGGTAGCGTGGATCATAATGTATCTTTATGGCAATGAGAAGCTAGGGCGCCCCTACTGGGATGACCCAGTACTGGCTATTGCTTTAGCATCAAATGCCTGGGTTTTCGTCTTGTTTTATATCATCCCACAGTTAAGGGAAATGACAAGATCTGGATACAAATATGAAGATGATACCTTAAATATCATGAAGAGGCATTCTGACATCCCACAATCCTTAGTAATGGAAAACAGAGCATTCTCAATGGATAATCTGGATGCAGCAGAGCCTGTCAGCTCTAAGCGTGAACAAGGTGAGTTAACTTAATGAAGCTTCAATATATTAACTTTCACAATAGTTAGATCTGTTCTGCTCATATTATGACATTAAAAGATGTAATCATGATTATAAGTATCTGTCCTCAAGCCACATTACCTTAAAAACGTGCACCAAGGGTATGTCCACATGGCAAGTTTTTCCGGCAGATTTACAGTCAGAAAGAACCCCATTCATCTCTATGGGGTTTTGGATGCAGATCCAACATAGAAATGTTTGTGATGTGTTTTTTTTACCTGAAATATGGCGGATTATTCAACATGTTCTAAGTTTTTTTGAAAAAACAGAGGTTTTGAAATCCGACCTCAAGAAAATCTAAATCATGTGGACTACAACTCAGATTTTCAAATGAGATCTATAGGGATTACAGGAATTTTACCGTTTTTAACACCCAAATCCGCGTGTAAATCCGACGGGAATTGCTTGACGTTTCAATGGACCCTAATGCCTTACCTATACATAGTTACATAGTTTGTAAAGCTGAAAAAAGACTAGACGTCCATCCAGTTCAGCCTATTGTGCTAAAGTGTTGATCCAGAGGACGAAAAAAAAAAACAATTGTCCCTATTTTAGGGAAAAAGCTATTTCCCGTCTCCAATCTGGCAATCAGAATAAATGCCTGGATCAGCAACCCTTCTCCAGAATCCTAGTCACTATAACTTGTTATATTATTACACTCTAGACCCTTATTGAACTCTGTTAGTGAATTCACCATGACAAGTTCCTCTGGCAGAGAATTCCATAGTCTCACTGCTCTTACAGTAAAGAATCCCTTTCTATGTTTATGTGGAAAATGTTTATCCTTAAGACATAAAGGATGCCCCATTGTTCTGGAAACAGTCCTGGGTATAAATAGATCTTAGGACATTGACCTTTAATATAGTTAAACATATTTATTATGTTCCCCCGAAGCCGTATTTTCTCTAAACTAAATAACCCTAACCTTGCTAATCTTTCTGGGTATTGTAGTCCTCCCAGTCCTTTTATTTTTGTTGCCCGGCTCTGTACCTGCTTCAGCTCTACAATGTCTCTCCTGTGCACTGGTGCCCAAAACTGTACACAATATTCCATGTGTGGTCTAACCAGTGGCTTGTACACTCACCGGCCACTTTATTAGGTACACCATGCTAGTAACGGGTTGGACCCCCTTTTGCCTTCAGAACTGCCTCAATTCTTCGTGGGCATAGATTCCACAAGGTGTTGCAACGATGCTCAATTGGTCCAAGGGCCCAAGAGTGCCAAGAAAATATTCCCCACACCATGACACCACCCCACAGCCTGAACCGTTGATACAAGGCAGGATGGATCCATGCTTTCATGTGTTGACGCCAAATTGACCTTACCATCGATGTCGCAGCAAAATCGGGGACTCATCGACCAGGCAATGTTTTTCCAAATCTTCTACTTCCAATTTCAAATGAGATCTTAGGGAATTACAGGAATTTTACGTTTTTTCTTACCCAAATCGCGTGTAAACCCGTCGGGAATTTTGCTTGACTTCAATGACCCAATGCCTTACCTATATAGTTACATAGTTTGTAAGGCTGATAAAAAGATAGACGTCCATCCAGTTCGCCTATTGTGTAAAGGTTGATCTATGAGGACGGAAAAAAAACCAATGTGCCTATTTTAGCGAACAAGTATTGTCCCTTCTCCAATCTGGCAATCAGACATAAATGCATGTCAGCAACCCTTCTCAGAACTAGTCACTTAACTTGTTATATTATTACCTCTAACCTTTATTGAACTCTGTATGAATTCACATGAAATCCCTGGCAGAGAATTCTGTCTATGCTCTACAGTAAAGAATCCTTTCTATGTTAGTGAAAATGTTTATCCTTAAGAATACCAGAGCCCCCATTTCTGGAAAACAGCCTGGTATAAATAGTTCTAGACATTGCCTTTAATATAGTAAACTTTTATTTGTTCCCCCAACCGTATATCTCTCTTAACTAAATTTTACCCTAATCTGTAAATCTTCTGGGTATGTAGTCCCCGTCCTTATTTTGTTGCCCGGCTGTACCTGCTTCAGCATTACATGTCTACCTGTGCAGTGTGCAAAACTGTACACAATATTCCATGTGTGGTCTGACCAGTGGCTTGTATAATGGGAGAATAATGTTCTTATCATGTGCATCTATGCCCCTTTTAACCCCTTCACGACCTTGGGCGTATCAGTACGTCCCAGGACCGCTAAGGGGCTTTGCAGGGGGATCGCTCCGCGACCCCCGCACAGCCGCCGGGTGTTATTGGCAAATCGCCCCTAACACCCGGCAGTAACAGCGCCGGTGGGTGGCTCCGCCCGCTGGCGCTGTTTTACCCATCAGGCGCTGCGGCAAAGATGGCCGCGGCGTCTGAATTAACGCCGATCGGTGCCGCGCACCGATCGGTGCGGTGATCGGCATAGCGCAGCTATGCTGCGCCGATCCGATCACCGGGCATTGTGGTGGGGAGCCTTTGAAGGCTCCCGTCACTTACCCTGGCCGGTTTGCCCCACTTCCGTCCGCAGACTGGAAGTGGGGAAACCGCCATCTTTGTACACCCCAAGGCATTGCCTATGCAATGCATTAGGTTGTATTAACGATCGTGCCACCTAGTGGTCAAGTACCACAGGTGGCCACAATTTTACAGTAAAAAAAAAAAAAAAAGTTTTAAAGTACAAAAAAAAAAATTATTAAAAGTTCAAATCACCCCCCTTTCCCCATTTTACAAATAAAATCATTAAAATAATAAGAAAGTTACACATATTTGGTATAGCCACGTCCAAAAAAGTCCGATCTATAAAAATGTAACATAATTTATCCCGTACGCTGAACACCGTAGAAGAAAAAAAAATTCCAAACGCCAAAATTGCATTTTTTGGTCATTTTACATCACTCAAAAAATGGAATAAAAATGATCAAAAAAGTTGCATGCATTCCAAACTGCTATCGATAAAAAGTACACTTCAGCCCACAAAAAAATGCCCCCTCACTGACGTCCGTAGGTGTTAGTACAAAAAAGTTATTGGTCGCACAAAATGGCGCCTGGAGCAAATTTCAAAAATAGAAAATGTTTGGAATTTTTTTATGGTACCAAAACATAACGGAAACCCTACGGATGCGTAACAACCTGTAGAATACTGATAACACATTATATTTACCGAAGATTGAACGCCGTAAAAGCAAAACCCCCGCAAACATGGCGAAAATACTTTTTTTTCACAATTTGTCCCACTTGGAATTTTTTTGCGGTTTCCCAGTATATTCTATAGTATAGTGAATAACACCATTAGAAAGAAATACTTGTCCCGCAAAATAAAAGCCCTCATGTGTCTATGTAGGTGGAAAAATAAAGAAGTTATGGCTGTCAGAAGGCGAGGAGGGAAAAACGAACGTGTCACCAAAAAAAAACGCCTGGTCCTTAAGGGGTTAATACACCCCATAATCCTATTTGCTTTGGCAGCTGCTGCCTGACACTAGCTGCTACAATTAAGTTTACTGTCCACCAGGATTCCCAAGTCCTTCTCCATGTCACTTTTTCCCAGTGTTTTTCCATTTAACATGTAATCATGAAATGGATTTTTCTTCCACTTTGACACACCATACTACCTTATTGACAAAATACTTTAATTGATTGGCTAAACAATGGCATCACTGTGTCAGATATTGCAGGGAAGGGGTCCATACCTCTTTGCTTAGCTGATTTTGGGGAGGGGGGTTCCCTGGCCATTGGAGCCTTATCGATCATGCATTGCTGACCTAGGCCCCATTATGCACAAAGATTGCCCACATAATAAGATAGGGTTTTAGTACATTTGACTTAAAACTCTTTTTTCTAAATGATTACTTATTTTCTGCTAATAAGGGAACTAGTAAGTCTCTGTTCACATCACATTTATGGCTTACATTTAATGTACAGTATACACCAGGACATGTATATTAAATGGATAGCTCCAACTAGTGCCAATGTAAAAAATTTATATAAGTTTAATGTGAATGTTTTTGACTGTAAACATAATACACTGTTCCATACCTTTTTGTCATATGCAGTGGTCCCAGAGTTTACAATGACATCAGGATACAAAATAGCAACTAATACATGTTTGCTATAGTTTCAGTATATAGTAGTGCCCTGTATGATTGACACCCTATATAAGGATGCTTTCACACAGCGCAGTTTTGGTGCAGTTTTAACTGCGCTCCAATTAAGCTGCCTTTATTTCCGATCGTCAATACATTCCGAAATCAGTTGAAAATCAGTTCTAAATAAGTGTCACTAAGTGTGGCACGTATTTCACGACGGATTTACAATCCCCATCCATTATATGGGGTGAATCTGTCACGAAATCCGGCCCAATAATTGACATGCACAATTATTGTGTGTAGGTGTGTGAGTGATTGTTCATCAGTATTCGGCATCTGTGTAACCTCTCCTATGAAGCACTGGAGCTTTTACTGCCTCCTGCTAGGAATGTTTTTTATCCAGCTATGGAGCTGTGAGTATGTTCATGTGTTTGTGATTTTAAGTAAATAATGTCCCATTTTTCTGTCATTTTGTTCTACATTGCTAAGACACAATATTTCCAGCATACAATTGTCTTTACTGAGATATTGACGATTAGAACCACACTCACTATAAAATGTCATGGACACTGGTGATCTGTAGGACATGTAATTTTCTCTGTTTGGCTGAACTTCCAGGTTTCACACCTTTTCAGTTGACTTACAGGATATCCACCTATAGTTGGCACTAGAAAAAAAAAATGTCCTTACTTCTGGAGGAGAGTTAAAGGGGTTTTCTTACCATGCTGTTTCACAGAACTTGCTCTTCATAGCCAGCTTCAGGCTTCACTTGCTGTTCAGGCTGTGGGTGGTTCTACAGCAGTGACTGGTAAGTTGGCTCTGCTATTCCTACCTGAACAGCAAGGCAGAAGGCTACAGAGCACTAAAGGGTTATTGTCTGTCACAGTAACATAGATAAACAAGCTCCTGTGCTGCTGATGAGAAAAAGAAAGGGAGTTACCTCACTGTGCCGAGATAGGTGATTGGAAACCTAGAGACACTCGTGTACACAAGCAGGAGATAAGAGCTTCTCTAGTTCTGAAACCAAGTAAAATCAGAACAGCAATGTATTTGGTAATAATCTATATTTACCCTTGCCTACATGTTCAAAGCGAATCCTTGCAGTGAAAAAACACCTTTAATTTACATACTTATTTCCAAGGGAGCAGTTCCATTGAACTGGCTATACCTGCAAAATCTCCTCAAGGAGAACCAGTAATTATCAAGAGCTTAATTACCCAGTGAAACTTTAATCTGGCACTTCTAAAAACATAGCAGAACAGTTTATGTTGGATTGTGTTCATACTAAATTAACACCAATTAGTAATAATTGATGATATTATTATTAAAATTACTGTACTGATTATTATCCTAAATTAAACATTACCATGAACACTACAAAAAGAACATGGCAGTCATGTGATAATCCCTTATACCAGAGGTTTTATATTTTTTTATGGTGAATCATTCAAGTATTTTTTGTACCTTCTTATAGAGTACTGGGTCCTCTGGGATATTGAATGACTCATCCAGTTGTAAATGAGTTGAAGAAGACCATCTTTAAAGTGGCTGTAACATTTATGCCCAAAAATATTAGGCCTTTGAGGAAATCAGTTTTCACTCTGATCTCTGTTTATGTCACATTATGAGAATCCTTCAAACAACTTTCCCATAATTCTATTCATGGCCAGACACTGGTTTACGTGAGCATTTACATAATTACACATTTGTTATACACACGGCCTATTTCTCTTCCATTTCGAAGTCATATTGCAATGCACAACTGAAGTTATTCTTTTATTTCTTACCTAGACAAACCCGTTTCTCCATACAGTAATTATAATGGACTTTATCCCACTTTACCTCTACAGCCTGCGGTAAGTTTCATCTTAAGATATAACTATAAACCTTTATTTACTGTCTCAATGTTAACAACATGGTGATTAAATGCCTAAAATATCTTAATTTAAAGCACATATGCTGTGATAGTATTTGCCTGAAAGTAATAGAATATTGCCACCTACTGGTAATGACAGGGGCTTAGCTATTCCTGTTAAAGAGCTATCCCACCTATTAATGAAATTACCATGAGGGTACAGTCAGCCAAAGCATTAAAAGAGCCACGCCACATTCGCACCTGGCTGTATTCTTGTTAAGAATTGCAAGGCATTTCAACAACACTACCTGCAGCTTTGCCATAGTTGCACCATTAAGGTTACATATGAATTTATCCTAATGTGGTATCAAAGACAAAGTCATTTCCTATCCCCAATCAATGTGGGAATATCTTCTGAAGTTGGTAGAAGACGAACCCAAAATAGAAGAAATCTGAATGTAATGCTTACCAACAAGGTTCACCAAACTTTTCCTAATATACATTATTATCTTAATCACTGAAAGCAAGGCCAATATGCACATGATCATATTATCCATGTTGTATGGGACCCATAGTAAGAGCTGTTTCGGGGTATTTGCCCCTCATCTGTGCAAATATCCTGAAACAGCTGTCTGTAGATGAACGTAACTAATTTGGTTCAAATCCCTTTCACATTGCAAGGCTCCTGTGAACTACATGCCAATTAAGGATAACTACATCCAATAGAGTTTGCTGTGGAGCTCCTCAGCTCCTTTCCCATAAGCCTTTGCTTTATGCAAAACAGTCAGTGAGGTCTGAAAGGCAAATCAACCCTCACACCGACCAATTTATTGGTGGCTCTCCACAAGGAGAGATTTTTTCCCCCTTATAAATAGAGCATGTAAAGTACTTTTTTTAAAAAGGCAGACTTTATTGATACTCTCCTATTTTATATTTTCTGTCTTATTTTATTTAAAAAAATAATAATAATTTTTCCCCCCACCAGGACATGGAAACTGTGAACCACATACCGGTACTTTTGCCACGCATTTCAATGGAACCTTGGCGTTACCATCTGTGAACCTGGGAAATATTGAAAGGAAAGAAGTACTGACTGGCAAAAGGCCACTCCATGATCGCATGTTATACAAGAATTCATTTGGAAAGACTTAAGACTTGTAGGTGTAACGGGACTGACAAAATCCTGCGGGAGGCAGACAAAATGAATTTTATCACAAGTTTTTCTATCAATTCTTTCCAGTGCTATGAATATTTGATAGGGTCGCATTACTTTTTAATCGTTCTTAGTCTGGGTTACTGTTTCTTACGCGCTAGACAGTCCCCCTGAGCCTTCATTAACCAACCCATTAACAATTCAGAAGAACAAATGTTTACTTGCTACGCACAACACAATGAGCATCCAGTCAGTTCTGGTCACTAAACTCTTATGCAAAAGGGAGGCGTTGAATGAAATGCACTGGAACCAAAGATACTAATGATACTGATGTAAAAAAGTCAATTACCGAACCATATAGTAACGATACAATGATATAATTACTACCTTGTTTTCTCAACTTTCATCAGTCTGTTTTATTTCAATCAATGTTAAGTCTACAAAGTATCAACTAATGATTTTTTTTGTCTTGTGTGTGAGCCTGATGAGATACGAGTTGAGTATTTGTAATTTTAGTCTTTTTTATGAACAATGACCAATCTTTCCAGATACCTGCTACAAGGGTCTATCAGTAAATCATTGTATACACCAAGAAAGAGCTGCGGTTATCGAGAAGTTTTCTGTGTGAATGTAAAGAAGATATATGTAGGCGATTACAATATTAGAGCAACAGGAGAAGTGTATTGGGGAAAACTGTACAATTAAAAAAAAGCCTCCAGTGCCCTGTAGGGCGCCTCTAGTCTGGATGCAAGACAAAATAAAGTTGGGCATGGATGCACACAGATTCTATATGGTATCTTGTGGCCCACAGATGTTGCAGCTGAGCCTGTAGATCCTGCACACTGGTAGGTTGCCAAAGTTGCCATCGGAGTTCCATAAAGCTCAATTAGTGAAAATCTGGTGACTGGGCTGGACAAGGTAGTGTTGCAAACTGGATGTTCCTAAAAAAAAAAGCCAGTTGGAAGCCATAAGACGCCACACGAGTGGCCACAGGATGTCCTGCAGATATCACTAAGCTTTTATCACTACAATGGGTGACCGACTGTGGTATGTGATGGCTCCCCAGATTACCATGTCAGCAGTTGGGACAGTAGGTCGCTCAACAGCAAAGGCAGGATTAAAGTGTTTATCACAAGGCCTCCATACTCAAACCTTTATCACTATAGACAGTATGGCTCCTGACCTCAGCAGTCCAGGTTCCTTGTTTGACACCAGTGAAAAGGCACCGGTGGCTGTCAAATGGGCAGCATGACAGTAAATTTCCTTCTGCTACGTGCCTAGAAATGATCCAGGCAGAAACAGGAGGTTGTAATGAAGGTGCCACCTATGGGAGCTGGCAGTGGATCAAATGAGCCTTTCTATTGGTGGTCTTCATTTATGAAAACTGTCTAAGTGTAAGACTATCCTTGTTGCCCATTGCAACCAATAAGAGCTCAGCTTTAATTTCTTTTACTGTTCTGGAAAAATGAAAGCTGATCTCTATTTTTTTGCTATTGACAATGAGGACAGTCTTACACTTAGACAGTTTTCATAAATGAGTCCAAATGTGTTGATTTCCAATAGTATAATGTTGTACTGTAATATTAGCCATCGAAAGCAGTAGAAGATCAAATAAATTAGGCAATACTTTTTAGAGGCTAACGGAGCATATTGGATGTTAAGCTTTCAAGAGTACGAGTTGTCTTCTAACATCAGGTCTGATGAAGAGAGTTAGTACTCTCGAAAGCTTACCATCAAATATACTCAGTAAGCCTCTAAAAGGTATCGCCTAACTTTTTCACTCTTGTATTGGCTTCCAATAGTAAAACCCAGTATGGATAACAAAAAAATAGTAATCGTTATTTATAACCAACTAAAATCGATATTACATAGTAACAAACTAACTAATCTTCAAACAGGAGTAATGGCTCTGATCACAAGAGCTTACAATCAATGACAAAATGTAGGTGACACAAAAGATAAATATGCCTGTTTTATAGAATGGTCCAGCATCACTTATAAAAACATCCAGTTAGTCACCTAGTCAGTGTCCGCAAACACAGAGATATGAAGGGCAATTGAGAATGTGGAGTGCAGGGGCTACTTATGGTTGCAAGGATACTTGAGACATGCTTGAATCTGATCGAGAGCATGCCCAGAAGGATTCAGGCAGTGTTTAAAGCCAAAGTTGGATTTACAAAATATTAACAAAATAATACAAATCAAAGTGTAGATTTTTAGGAGCAAAATAGAAACATTACAGCTATATGACAAGAATCTCCATAACTAGGCATATGCTAAATAGTTGCAAGTCAAATTCTTGTATGAGATGTTAGTCTACAAAATGATGGTTCAAAGCTGTAGTGGATGGTGAGATATGGAGCCTGAAAGTCAAAAGTTCAAAACATTGGTACCAATAAAAACATCAGTTCATCCTGCAAAAAAAAAAAGCCCTTACATAGCTCAGGATATGAAAACAAAAAAGTTATGGCTACCAGAAGATAACAATGCATAAATATTGTTTTACACAATAAAAACACTTAAAGTGCTACAACATTAAAAAAAATATATAAATTGAGTATCGATGCAATCATACCCATGACCCTTGGAGTAAAACCAACATATTTATATTGTGAGGTGAATGCTGTTAAAAAAAAAAGCACTAGGATTACAGTATTTAAATGTGACCAAACATTCTTGTCCCCCCCACAATGATAACAATGAAACCAGCAACTCATCCCACAAAAAACAAGCCCCTACACAGCTCCATACATAGAAAAATAAAATAATTATGGTACTATGGCAATGTAAAAATTTATTTTCTTTTTTAAGTAAGTGTTTTTATTGTGTAAAAGCAGTAAAAAAAAAAAAAAACATACAAATCGTATCATATCCACATGTTGAGTAAAGTTAACATGTCACTTATACTGCACGGTGACTGCTGTAAAATATAGAAAACACTACTAAAATTGCTGTATTTTGTTCATCCCATCGTTGATAAAAAGCGATAAAAGTGTCATAAGAACCCCATTATGGTAAGAATGAAAATGGCTACTCTTTGCTAGTGCCTTATGCTGAAAACCATCCCCACACCATAATGTTCCACCTCCAAACTTCATTGTTGGTATGGTGTTTTGGGATGATATGCAGTACCTTTCACCCTCCAAACATGGTGTACATTGTGGTATCCATAGAGTTACATTTTGGTCTCATCTGATCAGATTATATTCTCCCAGTATACCACAAGCTTGTCTAAATGTTGTTAAGCAAACTTGAAACGCACTTAAACATGCTTTTTTTATTGTGTGGTGAGCGTGCATACAGGTCATGGAGTTTGAGTGCATTCCTTATTTTTTTTTTTTTTTTAAACAATTGTACCTGCTGATTCTAGGTCTTTCTGTAGTTCTCAGCAGGTGGTTCTTGGCTCTTAGACAACTCTTCTGATAATTCTTTTCACTCCTCTGTCTAAAATATTTCAGAAGCACCTGGTCATGGCCGGTTTATGGCATAGTTGCCAACCCTCCCGGTTTTGGCGGGTCACTCCCGCTAATGGGGGCCGTGTCCCGCCCTCCCGCTTGGGTGGCCTAACCTCCCGCCTCTTTACAGAAGCTGGAGGTTATCTGTATACAGAGGCATCGGGCAGCGTCTCTAGAACGCTGCCCTTCAGCCTCTGTCCTGCGCCGCCGCCAATGCTCTCCTTCAGAGGAAGCTACAAGAGCATTGTGGGGGAAGGTGGCGGGGCTTAACGGGACCCGCGAAGCTCCCCCCCCCTTTTCCCCGAGTTTGAAGAACTAGGATGCCAGCAGGACAGGTGAGTGCAGGGATGGCTGTGTGTGTGCGGAGGGGGGTGGCTGATTGCCTGTTTAGGGAAAAGGGGGGTGTTTTGCAGTGAGTGTGAGTGCATGTGAGGGGAGGAGTGTGTGCAGTGAGTGTGAGTGCATGTGAGGGGAGGAGTGTGTGCAGTGAGTGTGAGTGCTTGTGAGGGGAGGAGTGTGTGCAGTGAGTGCTTGTGAGGGGAGGGGAGTAAAGTAAGTTTTTATTTTTTTATTGTTACTAGCTATAGGGGGCTCGTGGTGTGCTGGAGGGTGCGGTTGCATTGGGCTAGGGGATGTGGGGCAGATCTATCTGGGATAAGTGGGGTTCATCTGCCTGGGGATCATGTGGAGCATCTGCCTGGCATGTGGGGCCATCTACTGGCAGTATGGGCTCTGCCTGCAAGGAGGCATTCTACTTGGATTAAAGGGCTGGCATCTGCCTGGCTCATGGGGCATCTGCCTGGCATGGGGGCATCTACCTGGATAAAGGGGGAATCTTCCTGGCTCATGGGGGCATCTGCCTGGCATGGGGCCATCTACTTGGCTCATGGGGCATCTGCCTGGCATGGGGGCATCTACCTGGATAAAGGGGGCATCTGCCTGGCTCATGGGGGCATCTGCCTGGCATGGGGGCATCTACCTGGATAAAGGGGGCATCTGCCTGGCTCATGGGGGCATCTGCCTGGTTTATTGGGGACAGCTACCTGGCTTAAAGGGGGCATTAACCTGGCTCATGGGGGCATCTGCCTGGTTTATGGGGGCATCTGCATGGCACATGGGGACATCTACCTGGATAAAGGGGGCATCTGCATGGCTCATGGGGACATCTACCTGGATAAAGGGGGCATCTGCCTAGCTATTGGGGGAACTACCTGGCTACAAGGAGCATCTAAGTGGCTATTGGGAACACTACCTGGCTATTGGGGGCACTACCTGGCTAATAGAGGCACTACCTGGCTGTAAGGGTCACTACCTGGCTATTGGGGGACAGCTACCTGGCTTAAAGGGGGCATTAACCTGGCTACAAGAGGCTACTACCTGGTTCAAGGTTCAAATAGGCCACCGAGATACCTATCTATTGGGACACAGTTTGGCAGTATCTCCCAGCTCTCCTGGATGCTGAATAGACCATCCAACAGTTCAGGGAAGCTGGGTGACGCCAAAACCCTAATTAAGCTTTCTTCCAGAGCCATTACACAGTTAGGTGGAGTAGGGTGTGGCTTTTTCGAAGGGGGTGTGGCTTAAATGCAAGATGGGCATGGATATGCAAATTTTCAATGCGGCGTGCTACGCACGCCGCCTTCACATCTCCTGCTTTTTTACTTTCAAAAGTTGGCATGTATGGTTTATGGTGAAATGATGTTTTTTCCACTTTCAGATTGTGGCCCCAGCAGTGCTCACTGGAGACTTCAGTAGTTTATAAATTTATCAGTATGTTTTACAAGAATAAGGTTGTGATGGTCTTGAAGCAGCTCACTGGTTTTACCCATTGTGAGATGTTTCTTGTGTGGCACCATGGTAATGAGACACCTTTTTATAGGCCAACAGTTGAACCAGCTGATATTATTTTCCACTAAGTGGCAGGATTGCTTTCTAATTACTGATAGATTTCAGCTGGTGTCATGACTTTTCCCTTTGTCATTTCTCATAATTACACATAATTTATGAGCATCTATGATTTGATTTCTTTGCCTGTGTGGATTGGATGGGTAGTTACTGACATCTGGTGAGAATTTAATGGCAATAGCACCTTTAAAAATAGATTCAATTGGAAAATCGCTGCTGTGTTCAATTCTTATTTCACCCACTGTATATGTATATATATAGCTTTTTTCTAGTGAAAAATGTGTCACTGTGCCAGAGAATCGAAAAGTAAAACATATTGATATAGCTGCATCTAGAATGACAAGTACTATGAAAAAATTACACTATTTTACTTGCCTGATGAACACCATATCATATGTACCCCAAATAAATACTAATAAAATTATAAACTCAACTAATACTGCAGAGAACATAAATTAAGAAAACATAAGGGTTTCAGAATATGGTGGCATGGAAACAAAATGATTTATTGAACTGTTGTCATTGTATAAAAGTAGTAAAACATAAAATAAAAATTATATGAATTTAGTTTAAAGGGGTTGTCTCACTACATCGATTTACCTTACCTCAATCACGATAATCGTTTTTTTTTTTTATTCAGACTCGTTTTTACTGGCTTCTACTGGATACTACTGGCCCGCAGTGACAAGCTGCTGGGGACACCAGGTCTATACTGTAGCTATAGCAACCAGTGCTGGCAGCCGATCAGGAGAGATTGAACAGGTCTTTAGATATAGTGACTTGAGGAGCTGATGCAGCCCATACAAGAGGGGATATCTCAGAATAGTTAGGACATTGTTAATGGACATATATTGCAAAATGACTTGTTTTTGCAAGATCTTTAACATATAAAGCAATCCTTGTAGTGAGACAACCCCGTTAATTGTACTGTCATCAAAGATAAGGTTAACATGTCATACAACATTGTAAACACTTGAAAGTTGTAAACCAAAATATGAAACCTAAAAAATTTTGTAATTGCTGTTTTTTTTTATTCACCCTCATAAAAAAAATAAAGGGTTTTCAATAAAGTGCCATTAGCAATACAACTTATCCTGTAACAAAATGAGTCCTTCTATAGATAGGTTGACATAAAAATACAACTTATGGCTTCCGTAAGAAAATAATTTACTTTAAAGAGAACCTGTCACATAGTTTATGCCCCCCTTGCTAAGGACAGAACAAGGTAGTGTCAGATCTGCTGTTTCTTATTCTGTAAGATGCTGAAGTTTTCGTGTATTTAATGCTCAAATCTGCAGTTTTCAGCCACAAGAGTCATTCGAAAAGTCATTTAAACAGTCAGTTTTTTTCAAACCCCACCCACCTGAGACTAGCCCCGCCCACCTCAACTGATAAACCTTTGAATAGGCAGAAACATGTGAATAACTGTCACTGGGCTAGCCTTTGGTGGGTGGGGCTAATACCTACTCATGAATAAAATTTGAGAGGTAAATACTCTAAAACGACACCATCTTACAGAATAGAGACACAGTGCTGGGAACAGCATGTCTGACACTAGCGTGTGCTGTCCTCAGCAAGAGGGGCATAACCTATGTGACAGGTTCCCTTTAACCCCCAACGAGCACCAAGTCTATGATGTAATCCTAAGATATTACTAGAAAATATCAATAAATTTACCAATATAAATAAATTACCAACCTAAATAGGTAAGGTTATTAATGTTAACTTAAGATGACCCAGACCATCTCCATGAATGATGCAAGCTGTCTTGACAGAACGGTAGAATACCGCGTAGACTCAAACATAGATGTCCAAGAAAACATAGGAGCAGTCCTACAATAAATACCTAATAAAAGGCAGAGACAGCACCCTGAAAAGGTCGACCCCACCTATCAGTCGCTTAACCTACACTAATAAATGAAAATATAACAAAAAATATATTAAACATATGAAAAAAGATAATTGTGTCCCATTAGATAAATGAAGAAACGTCGCGTTTCCCCTCTATATAAATCCAAAATAGAGGTTCATCAGGGGACATGATAGCCTTGGACAGCAAACACAAGACATTGTGTGGAGAGTGGATATTACCCTAAAGATGACTGATTATCTGCAGCCCTTAATAGTCCACAGGTGAATCCTGTGCTGCTGTGACAACAGAGCAGTAATGTCCAGAGCCACTTGGGAGTTAGTATAGGAAATCTCCTCACACAGCCCCTGTAGGTTAGCTGTAGAACTGTGATGATGAGACGAGTAATCTTAGAGAAATGCCTATCTCATAAAGTGATGGAGCACTGCTAGAATATGCCATCATTTTAACCCCTTAAGCCGAACACCTGAAAAGTAGTTAATGACCAGAATTTTTTTTTTCGTTTTTGCCTTCTTGCGTTTCAACAGTTGTAACATTTTTATTTTGTCAATGAGGCAGTTGGATGAGGCCTCGTTTTATTCGAGTCACGTTGTACTTTATAGGGGAATAGTTTAAATTCGCTTATACTATTGCATTATTATTTTATTTATTTTTTTTTTTACACCATTCACATTTCACACTTAATAACTTGTTAGATTAATTCTACAGGTTGTTACGGTCGTGTGGATACCTAATATGTGTAGGTTTTTTTGTGTGTGTAATATATGCACAATTATTTTTTATTAAATATTTATTTTTATTTTATTACTTCTTTTTTATTCATTTTTTTTACACTTTTTTGGTTTTTTACTTTTGTTTTTAAATCCCATGAATGGAGAACTGTTTTACAATTAATTTTTTTTAACACTTAGTATTGTATTAGCATATTCATATATGCTAATACATTCTAATCTGTGTCACTTTGACACAGGCAGTGATCTGGACAGCACACAGTGTGTCCTAGTCACTGGCTTCATACACAGACAGCTCTGGGGCCACTCTAGGTCCCCAGAGCTGACTGTGCAGCCGTTCCCCGAGCTCTGTCGGGTGACCGGGCGTTCCGATCACCCGATTGAGCAGGGGAAACCCTTTGATTGCGCTGTGGTAACGCACTGCCGCAATCAAAGGGTTGAAGCACCGGGTTGTGGAGGTGTCCCCCGCTGCCCTGGTGCTCGCAGGGGATGCTCCGGGATCAGGGCTGTGTAGTACAGACCCGATCTCAGCGCAGACCCGCACCAGCCGACGTCTAAAGTTGGCTGGCGGTCGTTAAGGAGTTAAAATCACTGGGGTCTTTCCAATACTGGCCGTTGCAGGCTGATGATCTATACACAGCTGGCAGAAACTGTGTATAGAGTGGGCTTTGTTATAAAAGGGACCTGGTTTATAGCAAAACTAAATAATGGGTTACTATTGCCCAACAAAATAAAAATAAAAACTATGCTCGCCTTCCTCCTCATCTGTGTTCCAGCGCTGGGTCTCTCCGATCTTCTGTTTACCTTTGTCTCTTCTGAACAGGATGTCAACATTGCAGCTGCTGATTCGTCACATGTCTCTGCTTACTCTAAAGAGTATTCTTTATTTGAGAACTGTACTAAACTATACTTACCATATCCTCTCTTTAGGCTTCATATACACAGCAGAAGTAAAATACCCTCGGATTCTGTTATGGTACTTTACAATCGGTTTTGGTTTTTTTTATATGCGGATTTCTCGATAGGTACTATAATCCGAAGGTTTTCAATGGATTCTCTTAATGTGAACAGGGCTTGGTTAAAAGGTAACATAGGCATGTGCCACTTAATACATTTTGGTGAATCTTTCAATGTCTGTGCACCTGAAAATGAAATGTGCACCAACTGTGAGCTAGAGTAGATTTCAGCTATATAATTATGTCTCATTTCGGCGTAGATTATGGGGAAAGCATTGGGCCTCTCACACTAAGGCCATGTTCCCACGGCTTATTTCGCAACGAATTTGCAGCCGTATTTACGGCCGCAAATCCGTTGTGAAATCAGTTACAAACAAGTAACTGGCCGTTTTACATTGATTTTAATGGGAAATACGTCCTTCAGACGACACTTATTTCCGTTCCGGATTGCCGCCGCGGATTGCAGCCGCAAAATGGCCGGAAAAACAATGTGCATGTGAATTATTTCCGGACGGATTCACCACCTATAATGAATGGGGATGGTGAATTCGTCGGGAAATCAGTTCCAAATACGTGCCACACTTAGTGGCACATATTTGAAACTGATTTTCACCTGATTTCAGAATGTTTTTACGATCGGCAATCCGATGTAAATACGTTTGGAAATAAGCCGTGTAAAAATCGCCTTAGTCCCACTCACTTTTCAGAAAAATGATATAGTGTCGTAAACTGCTCAAAAAGCATACATTTCTGTGCAAATGCTGTTTATACTGGCATAAATAATGTGAAAATTCCCCACTAAGTTCTTTGATAGCAAACATACTTTAATACATACTTTATGGTGCTTTCACACAGTGCGTTTTTGATGCGTTTTTTGTGCAGGAAGGCACAGCAATATGATATACATTGCTGCACAAAAAACGCATCAAAAAAACACATCAGAAACCAAAAACGCCCTGTGTGAAAGCACCCTTAGGCTAAGTTAACACGGCATAATTGTGGGGCGTAAGTACGCCCCCGCAATTACGCCGGAACTTCAGGAGCTCTCGCCGATTGTCGCGTACTCCCGTGGGGCGAGGGGGGGGGGCTGCCCACCGCCCCATAGACATTCATTACTAGCGGCGCTTATACGCGCTAGTAATTGACATGTCACTTATCTACCCCCCCACAGCATATTACACGAGCGGGGAGAGGAGGTGTAATCCATAGTTCTCTATGAGAACTGTGGATTACCGTAATGACTGGGGCGCATTTCGCTCGTATTTGAGCGCAGTACGGCGTGAAATATGCAGCGAAATGCGCCCCAGTTTAAGCCGTGTGAACATAGCCTTAGAATAATTTAGCTAGTGATGTGATAGTGTATTAACAGGTGATCTCTCTTCAACAGTGAGAGTATTCTGCCACATGTCCTGTATTTAAAGAATTACAAGCGAGGTTGCTGGAAATCACATTTCTCTACAGCCATGAATGTTGTCATTAGACTACACCTGCTCCCTCTGTCCATTATATTATTTTAGGGAACCGCTTGTATGTTTAGCTTCACTGAGGTGAACTGCATATACAGATATCACCAGTTTAAGTTATTGTTTTGTTTATAACATTATAACAGCAGACTGCTATTCAGGCTGCCAACAGCCACAGGATCTTTCACAACGGACTCATAAAGAGGGTGGGAGAAAGTCAAAAGGTACGGGAAACTTTTTCAAAGGATTTCAGGGGGAACATACCTCTATAGTTCAATGCAAAAAGGCTCTAGTGTGTGGCTAAGGCTAGGTCCTCACAACAAAGTGGAAAAGCTGTCCAAGATCGGGCATTTTTACTTTGCTGGACCGCGCCACACAGCCGGTTTGTTACGCATTTTTTACGCAAAAACGGTGGTCGTATTTCAGATTCCCAGCGGCCCAGTACATTAGGGCTTCGGGAATCCGACATCGGTCCAGCAAAATATATATATATTTTTTTTAAAACAAATTTTATTGCCTTTTCAAACATTTAAACAGTGAAATATTAATCATGTTCTATAGTCCGATGGTCGGTTTTTGGATTAGGAAAACCTTAGCTAAAAATCCGTGCTGTGTAGACTACAGCACAGATTTTCCATTTAAGCCTCTACAGCACAGGTTTACAGTCTGTTTTTCAGCGGATTCAAAATACTGAATCTGCTGAAAAAATGACCACAATCCTGTGCTGTGTAGACCTAGCCTACCATAGAGAAGCTTCTCCTAGTGGTAGACTACATGTACATGAGGTCTATCTAATGGAAGGCCTGGAGTTATCTGATATCTGGGCCTAGTAGGCTGTGTTCAGGTGTGTACGTGTCTGCATGTGTTTACATGGGTGTGTATGTGTTCTGCATGTGTATACATGAGTGTGTTTACATGGGTGTCTGGTGTGTGCGAGATGTGTGCAGGATGTGTCTGGCGTGTGCGGGATGTGACCTGCGTGTGCGGGATGTGTCCAGCGTGTGCGGGATGTATCCGGCGTGTGCGGGATGTGTCTGGCGTGTGCGGTATGTGTCTAGCGTGTGTCTGGTGTATGACTGGCGTGTGCGGAAAGTGTCTGGTGTACACTATTGTTTCCGTTGTTCTTGGGGACCCATTGAAAAGTTTGCTATGGGGCCCTGCCATTTCTAGTTACGCCCCTGATTGTCATTGCATATAAAAGACCCGTTTATTCAAAAAAATTGTTAATTCGTGATATACAACATGATCATATTACAAAAACATGTAAGCAGCGAAAAGGTAAATAGAAAAGAAATCAATGACTGATGCTCTATGTTAGGCCATATATAACTTCTGGGCTATAAGGGTCTCCAGGATGTTAACCCCTTAAGAACACTGGACTTAAACTTACGTCCCAGTGCCAGAAAGGGGCTTAACAGCAGGATTGCTTCTAATTGCAGCTAACACCCGCCAGTTACAGCACGGGATGTGCTGTTTAACCTATTAGACGTGATCGGGACATCAGCAGCGAGATCGTTGTGTCCCGAACACTTAAAGGGAACCTGTCACATAGTTTTTGTCCTCCTGGCTGAGGACAGAACCAGGTAGTGTCAGACCTGTTGTTTCCAGTGCTGTGTCCCTTATTCTGTAAGATGCTGCAGTTTTCAGCCAGAAGAGTCATTCGAAGAGTCCTTCAGAGTGTCAGTTTTTTTCGAGCCCGGCCAATCGGAGGCTAGCCCCGCCCACCTCAACTGACAACCCTATTATTTTGAATAGGTAGAAACATGTGAATAACTGTCAGTGGGCGGAGCTAGCGTTTGGTGGGTGGAGCTAACACCTGCTCATGAATAAGATTTAAGGGGTAAATGCTCTAAAACTGCTGCATCTTACAGAATAAGGGGCACAGTGCTGGGAACAGCAGGTCTGACACTAGCTTGTGCTGCCCTCAGCAAGGGGGGCACAACCTATGTGAAAGGTTCCCTTTAACATGGCAGCTGGAAGCTGAAGGTTTCCATCACTGCCATGTTTTCTGTTTTACTACTTCCTGCCCAGACAGGAAGTAGTAAGATCGCCATCTCCGTACACCCTAATGCATTGTCCATACAATGCAGTAGGCTGTCTAAATGATCGTACACTGATAAACCTTTAAAGTGTGGATATATATACAGTCATGGCCAAAAGTTTTGAGAATGACACAAATTTTCACATGATCTGTTGCCTTCTGGTTTTTATGTGTGTTTGTCAGATGTTTTTATCACATACAGAAATACAAGTGCAATCATATTATGATTAACAAAAGCTTTTATTGACAGTTAGAATGAGTTAATGAAGCAAGTCAATATTTGCAGTGTTGACCCTTCTTCTTCAGGACCTCTGCAATTCTCCCTGGCATGCTCTCAATCAACTTCTGGACCAAATCCTGACAAAGCAGTCCATTCTTGCACAATCAATGCTTGCATTTTGTCACAATTTGTTGGTTTTTGTTTGTCTACCCATCTCTTGATGATTGACCACAAGTTCTCAATGGGATTAAGATCTGGGGAGTTTCCAGGCCATGGACCCAAAATCTCTTTTGTTTTGTTCCCTGAGCCATTTAGTTATCACCTTTGCTTTATGGCAAGGTGCTCCATCATGCTGGAAAAGGCATTGTTGATCACCAAACTGCTCTTGGAACGGGTTGGGAGAAGTTGCTCTTGGAGGACATTCTGGTACCATTCTTTATTTCATGGATGTGTTTTTAGGCAAGACTGTTAGAGAGCCGATTCCTTGGCTGAGAAGCAACCCCACACATGAATTTGGTTTCTGGATGCTTTACAGTTGGCATGAGACAAGACTGGGGGTATCGCTCACCTTGTCTTCTCCGAACAAGCTGTTTTCAGATGTTCCCAAACATTCGGAAAGGGGATTCATCTGAGAAAATGATTTACCCAGTCCTCAGCAGTCCACTCCCTGTACCTTTGGCAGAATATCAGTCTGTCCCTGATGTTTTTTTCTGGAGAGAAGTGGCTTCTTTGCTGCCTTCCTTGACACCAGGCCGTGCTCCATGAGTCTCCGCCTCACAGTGCGTGCAGATGCACTCACACCTGCCTGCTGCCATTCCTGAGCAAGCTCTGCACTGCTTGTAGCCCGATTCCAAAGCTGAAACACTTTTAAGAGACGGTCCTGGCGCTTGCTGGTCTTTCTTGGGCGTCCTGGAGCCTTTTCGGCAACAATGGAACCTCTCTCCTTGAATTCCTTGATGATGCGATAGATTGTTGACTGAGGTGCAATCTTTCTAGCTGCGATACTCTTCCATGTTAGGCCAGTTTTGTGCAGTGCAATGATGACTGCACGTGTTTCCTTTAGAGATAACCATGGTTAACAGAAGAGAAACAATGACGCCAAGCACCAGCCTCCTTTTAAAGTGTCCAGTGGTGTGATTCTTACTTAATCATGACAGATTGATCTCCAGCCCTGTCCTCATCAACACCCACACCGGTGTTAATGGAGCAATCACTGAAACGATGTTAGCTGGTCCTTTTAAGGCAGGCCTGCAATGAAGTTGAAATGTGTTTTGGGGGAAAAAGTTCATTTTCTAGGCAACTATTGACTTTGCAATTAATTGCTGTTCAGCTGATCACTCTTTATAACATTCAGGAGTATATGCAATGTGCCATTATAAAACCTGCTGCATTAGACTTTGTAAAAATTAACATTTGTATCATTCTCAAAACTTTTGGCCATGACTGTGTGTATATATATATATATATATATATATATATATATATATATATATATTTTATTACACTTTTAAACATTTTTTTAAGTCCCCCTAGGGCGATTCACCACTAGGGGGTGCGATCATTTATACAGCCTAATGCATTGTATGGATATACAGAGATGGCGGTTTTACTACTTCCTGTCTGGGCAGAAAGTAGTAAAACAGAAAACATGGTGGTGATGGCAGCTTCCAGCTGACATGTTAAGTGATCGGGACACAGGGATCTCACTGCTGATATCCTGATCACAACTAATGGGTTAAACCATACGGGATAGCATCAGCACAATCACATGCTGTAACTAGTGGGAGTTAGCTGCAATTAGCAGAGATCCTGCTGTAAAGCCCCTTACTGGCAGTGGGACATAAGTTTAAGTCTAGTGTCGTTAAGGGGTTAATGTCCTAGAGACCATTACAACCCAGAAGTTTTATATGGCCTAACTTATAGCATCAGTCTCTGATTTCTGTCCTATTGACCTTTTATATATATTATAAGTTCAAACCCACCTTTTGCCATTTTACAAATAAAAAATATTTAAAAAGTTACACATATTTGGTATCGCCCCATCTGAAAAAGTCCGGTCTATTAAAATATAACAAAATTTATCCCGTATGCTGAACACTGTAGAAAAAATTCCAAACGGAAAAACTGCGGTTCTTTGGTCATTTTACATCCCCTAAAAACTGGAACAAAATTGATCAAAAACATTGCACGTATTCCAAACTGGTACCAATAAAAAGTACACTTCAGCCCGCAAAAAATGCATCCTCACTCAAGTCTGTAGGTATTAGCTCAAAAAAGTTATTGATCGCAGAAAATGGCACTGCGGCAAAAATTTCAAAAATAGAAAATGTTTAGATTTTTTTAGGGTACCAAAACAAAAAAACGTACATGTTTGGTATCGCCAGATTCATATCAGCCTCTAGAATACAGAGTATACATCATTTATACTGGAGAGTGAATGGTGTAAAAAAAAAACCACAAACATGGCGCAAGTACATTTTTTCACATTTTGCCCCACTTAGAACTTTTTGCAGTTTCCCAGTATATTCTATGATAATATGAATAACACCATTGGAAAGAACATCCTGAAAAAACAAACGCCTCAAAGGGGTTGTCTTGTAACAACAGTTTTCATAGTTTCCTGCTGGTTGCCAAGCAGAGATTGGGGCATGTTTCTCCTCCCAGCAAGGTGTATCTTCACTTTGCAGACATGCCCCCAACGTGTGCACGTGATGATTCATTCTGTGTGAGCTGGGGGAAGAAAGACATTCTCAGCTGTCATCAGAATCATTGGAAGTGAAAAGCTAAGTGTAACTTGATAGTTTATATCTAAATTTCTCACTCTCTGAGACTTGTAACTATAACTCAACGAAATCATGGCAAACAATAGAATTAAAAGTAGCTGAAAACTTTATTTAAACATGCTACATAACATTCTATAAAATAATTGACTTAAAAACAATGAATATGACACAAAAATAGTGAAGAGGTATTGGCAGTCCTCTGGGAACTAATAATGAATAAATAAATAAATATATAAACTCCGATATTATAATCTTCTTTTGGGCACACTAAATTTCATATATATACCACATACTGTATTTATCACATGCCTCGGAATATATGTCAAAGTGAAAAAAGTGCATAGTGCACATAAATATATTATAGAAATCATAAATAAATGTGCATAAATATGTAATGCACAGATAAAAATACTTCAATAAAGTGCAATCGTGCAACTAAATATACGCATTAGAGACAAATGTGCCCAAAAGGAATAAATAAATGATTCATATACTGTAGATCTCATTAAATAACATTACCCAGATAGATTGTCATGAAATGGATTCCCTACGCGTGTTTCATGGATATGCTTCTTCAGGGGAGTCGAAGTTAAATGTGTCACAAGAGATCTTTATATATACATCTAAACTACTTACATCTGTGGAGTGCAGACACGGCGCTTCCTGCTGCTTTCCCGGTGAGCGCGCCGGCACCACAGGCAAGTGTCACATAGGCACGACCTGTTCCGCCCCCAATAGGTCACATGAGCGGACACGTGATCGCGCCCGTGGAAAGACGCATCTCTGCGGGGACGCGCGCCCGCCGATACATGAGGAAGCGTCAACCACTCCAATATCACTTTACAAGAGGGGAGAATCCAAGTAGACAACTTATACTATGGACCTTTATAGTGTAACTCCAGGATATGGCCGATACCTTATACTGCTCTATATACATTATAAACCTATATAATAAAACAATGTGCTTTATAATAATACATGTGCTTTGAATAATAAATGAATAAATATGTTTCATGATAAAATGTGAAAAAAAATTACTACAAATACCCCTAAATATATAATCAACATCTAGTGCTAAAAAAAAGTGAATCGTCAAAAAGAAATATTAGTGCCTGAAATAAAAAAATAAAAAATTATGACCACTGCTGCCAGTGAATAAAGTTGGTGCATACACTAAAGTGCAAAAGTACCTCAAAACGTGAAAAATATTCCTTTAAAAAAATACACAACCAAATTATACATAATAAGTCAATATCAGAATTTTGATCTTCTGCAGAGCGCACTCAGAGTAATGAATCAATATAGATATTTAAATCTTCTACAGCACATATATGATGGTTCATCCATTATCCACATCCTCCATATGGTGGACTCACCCACAGGTGCAATTCTAAAACAAATAATAAAATATTATTAGACACAAGAAAACACACAATTTAAAAAAGTATTACAAGAATGGGGCAAAACTAAGTATTTCATTTGAACCATTTGGACGTAGCGTACCCAATCTCATAATCCACCGAGTTGAGCCAACTGTTTTTTCCAATCTCCTTTCTGATTTGTAATCTGTACCTTGTCAATCCCTTTGACCTGTAATAGTGTAGCATCACAGTCGTGGTGAGTAAGGAAATGTCTTGTAATTGGTTTCAATTGTGTGACATCTGAGGACAAAGAAGCCCTCATAATATCATTCACATTCAAGAACACGTAATTTCAATTTACGAGAGGTAAGTCCAATATAAACCATATTGCAAGAACCCCAAAAAAGAAAGCATGGCAACCAGCGTTTCTGTTTCCGTATACAAGTAAAAAATTTTCCAACCTTTATTGTAGAAAGATTAAAATCCAGACATATTAGTCAATGATTCCTCGCATCAGAGCCGACGCGTTTCGGAGCTAACAGAACTTCTTATTCATGGCATAGCAAGCCAGCATTTGACAAAGCTTTTTTATGTACAAGGAATACATCATGTGATCAAATCAGATGACTGCATCACATGACATAAATTCCAACAAAACAAACAAGGTAAGTAGAATTAAAAACAAATATCATATGCTAAAAACAATAATGCGATTTCATTGAAAGAGAATCAGTATTGGCACATTAAATCATGTCGTTTGTTGAGACCGTCAGGATATCTTGTATTAAGTTTAAATATCTACCAACCTTCCCTTGCAAGAAGCTTACCTCTGTGGTCCCCGCCCCTTGTGGGTCTGGTAAACCCTTTCTATACCTTGAAAGTCAAGGTTGGTAACATCACCTGCGTGTATTTCATGAAAGTGTTTTGAAACCATGGATACCCCTACACATAACGGTTTTTGTGCGTCAGACATATGTCTGCGAATGCGTACTTTTAGAGCCGTGCTTGTACATCCTACATATTGTAAATCGCATGCTCTGCAAGTAATAAGGTATACTACAAAGTGTGTATTGCAGTTTATGTAGGAAGTCATGTTGAAGGATTCCCTGGTAACACTGGATGTAAATGTTTTTGAGACAGTTACATGTTTGCAGGCTGTACAGCGTGTATGTCCACACTTGTACATGCCTTTTGTAGACAACCACGTTTTATGAGATTTATTCCTATCAGATTCAAACAAACTAGGTGACAAGATTGAATGGATGCTTAATAAAGCAGCAAAGAAAATTTCTTACATCTCTAGAGAGGATCTGTTGAAAGATAAAAATAAAGTGCCCCAAGATAAAAAAGGAAGTCTGGTTACCTTCACCACCACGTATAGTCCTCAATTTAAAGAGATATGCACTATAATAAAAAAATATCTTCCTTTGTTAATGGTTCAAGAAAATATGCGCAGCATTGTATCTGAAAACAACATACGTTTTGTATCTAGGAGAGGACAGACATTATGTTCAATCTTGTCACCTAGTTTGTTTGAATCTGATAGGAATAAATCTCATAAAACGTGGTTGTCTACAAAAGGCATGTACAAGTGTGGACATACATGCTGTACAGCCTGCAAACATGTAACCGTCTCAAAAACATTTACATCCAGTGTTACCAGGGAATCCTTCAACATGACTTCCTACATAAACTGCAATACACACTTTGTAGTATACCTTATTACTTGCAGAGCATGCGATTTACAATATGTAGGATGTACAAGTACGGCTCTAAAAGTACGCATTCGCAGACATATGTCTGACGCACAAAAACCGTTATGTGTAGGGGTATCCATGGTTTCAAAACACTTTCATGAAATACACGCAGGTGATTTTTCCCAACCTTGACTTTCAAGGTAAGAAAGGGTTCCCAGCCCCCACAAGGGGGGGGGCCCAACAGAGGTAAGCTCCTTGCAAGGGGAAAGGTTTGGGTGGATACTTAAATTAATAAAAGTATCTGAGGTCTCAAAAAAACGACATACTTAATGTGCCAAATATGATTTCTTTAAATGAAATCGCATTATTGTTTTTAGCATATGATTTCGTTTTTAATTCTATTTTCCTTGTTTGTTTTGTTGGAATTTATGCATGTGAGCGGTCATCGATTTGACAATGTTTACCCTTGACAAAAAAAAGCTTTGTCAAATGGGGGCTTGCTACCCATGAATAAGAATTCTGTTGCTCCGAAACCGTCGGTTGATCGGGGAAAATCATTGATAATATTTTGGGTTTTTAATTTTCTACAAAAAAGGGGAAATTTTTTTTACTTGTATACGGAAAAAACGCTGGTTGCCGTGCTTTCTTTTTTTGGTTTCCCTTATAAGGATCTCCTGCCTTCCCGGGGCGTTGCTGGCCGTAATTTAAAAAACAGGGGAGCTGTTCGAACTTTTTGTTTTTGTTGATCTATATTGCAAGGACAGGATGCACAATAAATGACTCCTTCTGTCTGACATGTTATATGTTGTCGAATTGTTTTTTATTTTTTCCCCTTTCTTGAAAGAAAATCAGTGGTCTCCAAAATTTTGATACGCCAAACAGTCACTACAAGGAAAGCAGCCCCATTTTGGGCCTTTAGAGCCAAAAATATTTTTAACATTAATTTCTTGATAGTAACTATGGACAAGTAGTTTTTCAGATTTTAGTCTCCTTTGTGTAAAGGGTCGGTTGTATGAATTTATTGATGGACGGTTCAATTTGAAGAAATGCATGTTTTAAAAAGGGCATTTTTCATTTTTAGCCATCTTCCATTGAAGAAAATTTTAAATCTCACCTCTCCCCTGGTCTTTAGCCCCTTCTTTTTTCCTTCCCCCCAACCAAAAATTGTTCTCTTTTCTTTCCTGCCCTTTCAAATCCTACTGATAACCCAAATTTTTTTTAACCTTGATTTTTAAAGCGTTGTACCAAATCTTCAGATTGTTTGGAAAATAACACATCATTTGAACAGATTCTACATGCCCGTACAAATTGGCTCATTGGAATACCCTTCTTAGTGGCTGCTGGATGTGCCGAAGCCATATGAAGTAATGAGTTGACTGATGTCTCCTTCCTAAACATATCAGTCTGTATGAAACCATCTTTGTCTTTGAAAATTTCCACATCTAAAAACTCAATTCGTTCTCTGCTGTATTTCAAGGTAAGCTTGATGTTTTTTTCATTGCCATTTAGGATGTTCACAAACTCCAACAAATCTTTTTCATCATCCTGACAAATCAAAAATATATCATCAATGAAACAAGTCCATAATTGGACCTTTTCAATATGCATGACAGGATTAGTGAAAAAGATCTCCCACAGCCTCAGGAACAGATTTGCATATGAGGGCGCACAAGCCGCCCCCATAGCAGTGCCCTGGAACTGTAGGTAGAGGGACTCCTTAAACAGAAAAAAAATTATGTGTTAACACAAACCTTAAAGAGGATATCAAAAATTCAATTACATCTTCTGAAAAGGAGTTCATCCTGAGAAAGATCTCACAGGATTCAATTCCTTGTGCATGTATTATGGACATATAGAGGGCTTCAACATCTAAAGTCACTAGCCACATATCTTCATCTAGATGAATATTAGAAATTTTTCATATGATATCACCAGTATCTCTTGCAAATGATGGAAGTAATTCAACCAATGATTTCAATATCAAGTTGAGATACTTACATAAAAGTTCACATAAGGTTTCGTTGCCAGAGACTATTGGTCGGCCAGGAGAACATTTTGCATTTTTATGGATCTTTGGCACAAGATAAAAACAGGCAATCCTAGGATTTTCTACAAACAAATAGTCTCGAGTGCCTTTTGTTAAGATACCTCTTTGAAACGCTGTCTCAAACAGATCTCTCAAAAGACTCTGAAAGGATACAAGAGGGTTGTAAGTTACTTTTTTATACAACTTTGAATCTCTCAAATGCCGAAATGCTACCTTTTCATACATCATTTTTGGCCAAACCACGATGTTACCCCCATTGTCTGCTGGTTTAAAGAGGATGGTATCCATTTTCATTAATTGAGTCAATGCATTTCTCTGCTCTCTAATTAAATTGTCACATGGTAGGTTTTGTCACGGCACCTCCCGCTCCTCGGCCCGCGGGCCGCGGGCGCACCTGTGACCCCCTCCCTGGGTGCCCACCGGGGTCGGGTGCCGCCACGGGCCGCGGGACGAGCCGGGGGTCTGCAACTGCCAGGGACTCACCTAACCTCGCTCCTGTGCTCTCCGCGTCCTCTTCCGGCCGAGGCGCGCGTGCCTGTGTCCTAAGGCGCGCGCGTGCTCGTTCTCGAGGATTTAAAGGGCCAGCGCCCCGTTAATTGGCTAATTGCCAGGCGCTTCCCCTACTTAAGGTTACGTCCCACAAACACTCCTTGCTGGATCTATGTTGCCTCGTGCCTTAGCTAAAGCGTTCCCAAAGTGTATTCTCGCCTTACCGTGTACCAGACCTCTTGCATACGTTACTCGACCCGAACCTCTGCCACCTGCCCCGACCTTCCTGCCTGTCCACGACCTCGAACCATTGCCGCCTGTCCCTGACCTTCTGCCTGCCCACGACTACGATTCTCGGACTACAATTCGTACCACGCTGCACCTCGGCTGCCACCGCAAGCAAGTCACGTCAGGGGGGACGACCTGGTAGCCTCACGCCGCAGCAAGTCCATCCCGCTTTGCGGCGGGCTCTGGTGAAAACCAGGGGGGCTATTAGATTCCTTTCCTGCGGGGCTTAACTACCACGCTTCGGTGGTCCGGCGGATCCACTCCCCCAGCCCTTCAGGTTTTTAATGTTAAAAATTCATCCAAACTAAATTTACAAACAAGTCCACATTAGGCCCAGATATTAAGGGGGGAAATCTTTAGATTTTGGGTTTGACATTAATCACTTACCCTTGTTCATCATTTCTCACTACAACCCCTTTAAAATCATATTGCTTCCTGTTTTTGGGCTGCCCACATTGGGGTTGACTATTTTTTTTTGTAAAAGATATTTTAAAAATAAATTTTCTAGCGAAATAAGGCGGGTCTTTTAGGCTATGAAAAAATCAAAGCGAAATCTCAAAAAAGGGGCCTCCTTTTTATGCAGAATCAAATTCTATATCAGATAAATTGATTACCTGCAATCTTGAACTCATGCCATCTGATTGTGGCATACGACCTTCACTCTTGGGTTTTTAGACCAACATATCCTTTCTTTTTTTATGACTATTACCCGGGGAAATACTATTAAATTGCTGCCCCCCTAATGATCAGCTCATTGAGCAGATCTCATCAATTTTTTGTTTTTTTTACCACTATCGTGTGCCTTTTTATATATTTTATTACCTGAAATCCTTTGAACTCTTGAAAATTTTTTTTGTTTTAATCCCGAACTTTTTTTTCCCAAACCAGTTCTTTACAAGTTCTTTTTAAAAAAACACTTCAACTTTGGCTTTGTCAAAAAAATATGTAGTTTCCACAATTTCCTCATTTTTCCAATTCCGTTTCTCCAACTCTTTTTTCAACCAATAATAAGTTCCATCAAATTTCGAAAAATTTACCAAAAACCTCCCCCCATCGAGTCGAAAAAACATATCCCTACATGAAAAGGGGAAATACTTTATCCAAAACCCCTGGTATAAAACCTTTAAATAAATAATTTTCAAGTTTTGCCTTGTTCCACCATATTTTCTATTTTTTCAATAAAATTTGATTTGACGTTTTAAAATTTTCCCCAATTAACCTCTCCACTTGCATATCCTTTTAACAATTTGCGTTAACCACATTGGGTCACGTTTTTTATACTCCCAATTAAATACGTTTTTCTCAAAAAAATTTTTTTTCTCTGGTAAAAAAAAGAAAAAAAATAAATTACTAAGATAACCAATGCAAACTTTAATTTAGCGGATAACCCAACAAAATGTAACTCAAAAAGAAAAAAAAACAAAGAATTTAAAATACGAAACTTAATTAAACATGCGCATAACATGCCATAAAATAAATTTACTTTAAAAAAAATGAATATACACAAAAAAGTGGAGGGTTTGGGCGCCCCTCGGGGAATAATAATAAAAAATACATAAACCCCAAAATTTATAATCTGTTTTTTGGCAACAAAATTTATATATATCCCACATATTATCAATGCCTCAAAATATATTAAAAGTAAAAAAAGTCAAGTCAAAAATATTTATAGAAATCATAAATAAAAGTGCTAATATGAATGCATAATAAAAATACTTCAAAAAAAGTGCAATCATGCAACTAAATATACGCATTAACCAAATGTCCCAAAAGGGAAATAAATAAATAAAAATTAACTATAGATCTCTTTAAAATAACTTCCCCCGATGATTGTATGAAATGGATTCCCTAGCGTTTTTTTTCATGGATATGTTTTTAAAGGGGGGATCTAATTTAAAATGTATCACAAAGATCCTTTATATACATCTAAATACTTACACCTGTAAAGTGCAGCACGCGCTTCCTGCTGCTTTTGGTGAGGTGCCGGGCCCCCCCAAATGGAGGCGTCAACAGGTAAACCGCTCCGCCCCATGCGACTGAGCGGGCACATGAACATATTTATTCATTTTTTATTCCAAGCACATGTAATTTTATAAACACTTATTTTATTTAAGGGTTTTAAAAATTTTATAGAGAAGTATAAGGTATCGCCCTATCCTGGTTTTACAAAAGGTCCCTAAAATAAATTATCCACTTAGATTCTCCCCCCCCTTGTAAATTTTATTGGGGGGTTAATGCTTTCCCAATTCCCGGGCGCGTCCTTAAACCGGCACCGAGGGGGGGTTCCCGGAATACACAAAGTTAGGACAAAAAACGACTCCCCAAAACCCGTTCAACAACCCAAGTTCTGAACTTTTCAGAAAAGCATTTTAACAAATCCCCAAAAACACATGTACAAAGTGGGCCAAAGGCCCCGTGCCCCAGCGCGCCGCCGAGGGTGTGTCCTCTGGATGCCGTCGTTTCCTACTCATGAGGTTCAGAAAGGCCGAACACCCGCTACCTTTTAATACCAACAAGACAGGAACAACGTGTTGGTGCATTCAAAAGCGTCGGGGTGGGGCACAGCGCTTCAATTTTAAAACCCCTTACCCCTATCCCCAGACATTACACATAAAAAAGTCCCTCACAGCAACCCGGGTTTCATAAAAAACATGCTATAACAAGCCCCATCCAATGTCCCGAATCAGGAGGGAGTTGGATAAACCCATGGGCCCGAAACCCAAAACTGTCCCAACTAGACAACACGCCCT
>JAODAL010029819.1:0-50965 GCA_025379985.1 Phyllomedusa bahiana | reverse complement strand
CTTTTCCCTTTACACGTCTCTGTATGCGGAAAAATAAAAAAGTTATGGCTCTCAGAAGACAGCGATGCATAAAAATTGTTTTACACAGTAAAAACACTTTTTTTTTTTGAAGTGCTTCAACATAAAAAAACGATATAAATTGGGTATCGCCGTAAGTGTATCGACCCACAGAGTAAAGCTAACTTGTCATGGATACTGTATTTTCGTCACACTGCCTTCTAAAAAACGAATTTAAGACTGATCAAGAAGTCTTGTCCCCCAAAACATACCAATAAAAACGACAACTCATCCCGCAAAAACAACCCCCAACACAGCTCCGTACACAGAAAAATAAAAAAGTTATGGCTCTCAGTCTATAGCGATGCAACAACGTGATTTCCTTTTTGAATAAAAGTGTTTTTATTGTGTAAAAGCAGTAAAACATGAAAAAAGTATACAAATTTGGTATTGCTGTAATCATATCGACCTGCTGAGTAAAGCTAGCATGACATTTATACTGCATGATGACCGCTGTAAAAAATAAAAATAAAAAACACGACCAGGAATGTTGTATTTTGTTCAAAATGCCTCAGAAAAACCTTAATAAAAAGTGATCAAAGCGTCATATGCACCCAATAATGGTACCAATAAAAATGTCAACTCATCCCACAAAAAACAAGCCCATAATCAGCTCCGTATACAGAAAAATAAAAAAGCTAGGGCTGTTAGAATAGAACATAAAAACGCAATTTTTATAGACCTATTTCTATTGTGTAAAAGTAATAAAACATAAAAAACTATATAAAATTTATATAATTTCAATTGTACCGAACCACATAGTAAAGTTATCCTGTCATTTACACTGCACGGTGAACATTGTAAAAATGAAGCCCAAAAAACAATGCCGGAACTGCGTTTTTCCCCCCATTTTCGTAGTCCAATACTAAAAAAAACAATGGAACACCTGTGTGCCCAAAATGCACAGTACACCACTAGATGAGATCCCTGAGGGGTGTTGAATCCAAAATGTGGCGACTTCTGGAAGGTTTCACCGGTTCTGGTACTTTGGGGGCTTTGCAAAAAAGACATGGCCTCACCAAAATCTGCGTTCCAAAAGTCAAATAGCGCTCCCTCCCTTGTATGCTCTGACATGCGCCCAAACAGCAGTTTACACCCACATGTAGGGTATTGCCAAACTTGGAAGAAAAGTTTTGCGTGACAAAATTTTGGGTGATTTTTTTTCCAGGATTCCTTGTAAAAATGAAATATGTTCAGTTAAAATTGCAGATTGTTGGAAACATTGGACATTTTATTTTTCATTTTCCCAGCCTAATGCTAATATAAAAACTGTGAAACACCTGTGGGGTCAATATACTCCCTACACACCTGGATATATTCCTTAAGGGGTGTAGTTTCCAATATGGGGACTTTTTAGGGGAGTTTATTAAGTTTTAGTGCCTTAGGGTGTCTACAAACCTGAAATGGCACCTAAATAAAACCGTAATGAAAATGAGACCCCAGAGTCCGGTAGGGTGCTCCTCCTATTCTGGGGCTTGTGGTTGAGCCAAATCATGCACTAGGCCCACATATGGGATATCTCTGAAAACGGCAGAATCTGGGGAATCAATATTAAGTTGCATTTCCCTGATCACATCTGTTTTCTTGTGAATAATGGATAAAAATTGAAAATCTGCAAAAAGAGTAAAATTTTGAAATTTCACCTCCACTCTGCTTTAATTCCTGTGAAATACCTAATGGGCTAATAAACTTCCTAAATGCTGTTTTGAATACTTTAATGGGTGTAGTTTCTTAGATGAAGTCATTTATGGGGGTATCTAACATACAGGCCAATCAAAATCACATTAGAACTGGACTGGCCCCTAAAAAAAAGTATATTGCAAAATTTCTTTAAAATTGAAAATTACTACTAAAATTTCTAAGCCCCCTAATGTCGTTTAAAAAAAAAAAAAAAGACATTTAAAAAAATGATGCCAACCTACATTAGTCATATGGTAGATGCTAGTTATAAACTATTTTGAGTGGAATAACTATCTGTCATACATGTGGAAATTTTTGAAGTTTGAAAATGGTAAATTTTCCTAATTTTTCACGATACTTTTATATTTTTTTACAAATAAACAAGCACTTTTTGGACCAAAATTTTGTACTGTCTTAAAGCACAATGTGTCCCGAGAAAACATTCTTGAATCACATGGATAGGTTAAAGTGTCAAAAAGTTATTCTCACATAAATTGACAGATGCCAGATTTAAAAAAATGGGGCTCTGTCAAAGAGGCCAAAACTGGCTCTGGCGTTAGGGGTTAAAGGACAATACAGGGATGGAGTTGTTTGTCTTCCTCTGGATCAAGACTATAGCACAATAGGCTGAACTGGATGGACATGTCTTTTTCGGCCTTACAAACTATGTAAGTCTTTGTGGCCTTGACCACATTTTTGTATTAGGGACTCTCCTGTCTATAGTCTATTTTTTCTATAGTCATCAGTTCTGTTCAGCGAAGTTTGAGAAATAACAGTATTGCCTGTGACTGTGATTTGTTGCACAATATCTGTTATATCCAGTTTTCTCAATTTCTGTTTATTAGTGACTGCTCAGTTTGTCAGTGCTTTGTTACTGTATGAATCTATTGGGAGTCCAAAACATTTCCATTGTTAATGATTTAAAAGGATTTTCCATGTGTTTGTTTTTTAATGGCTTAACTCATAAATGTCATGAAAAATATGTAAACATAGCATTCCGTCCATACATAGCCCCACTTTTACCACATTCAGTGCAATGTACAGGACACATATATTGCAGGGAGCATGCTGCAATAATTTCTTACTGTCAGTATGTGATATGACTGCACCAAGGACAGCCCTTCCACGCAATGTACTGACACCATGTACAGACCTAAGCATAGGCGTTTAGCAGTAGCCACCATAGCAACTGCTAAGGGGCACAGAGCTTGAGGGGCCCCACTGAGGTTTAAGAACATTGTACCATTTGTAGATAATGGGGGTTTTCTACTACCTACCACTACTATGTGGGCTCTATGAGATATAGCATTATATTTATAGCTTTAATTATTGCTGCTTGAGTTTCCTGTCATGAGGTGGAGGGTCCCTGTTTCATTTTGCCATGGCGCCCTATAAATGCTAAAAGTAAAACAGGACACAACTGTGTTGATCAGCTCCCCCAAAATGTTCAAATGTATCCACCCAGCAGACACACGGTAACGGTGGAGCCAAAACCCAGCGAAGTCCAGGAAAAAAGTAGAAACCAGCATCCAGATAGATGGTAATCCATTTAAAACAACATATGCTTTAAGATTCTGTTTAAAAATTAAAATCAGCATGGTAAACGGCATGTTACAAGTCAGTGCTTTTGTGTAACGGCAGGAGTAGTGGATCCTCTGGACCCCTGCAAGTGGTGGTAGAAGCCACGCCAGGAAGCGGAATCTAAGTAGGACCCAGTTTTCACCAGAGCCCGCCGCAAGGTAGGCAGTAGTCCTACCAGGTTGCTACCCCTGACAGAACTTGCTTGTGGTGGCAGCCGATGTGCAGCAAGGTACCGAATCAAACTGGTAGTTGGGGACAGGCAGGATGATCAGGGCAGGCGGCAAAGGTTCGTAGTCAGGAAATGTAGCAAACGGGTCAGGAACACAGAAAGACAAGAATGCACTCAAGAACGTTTTCTCTACGGCACAAGGCGCAATAGAACCGGCAGGGAAGTAGTGGGAGTATCCCAGATATAAAGGGTCAGCGCCTGGCAGTTAACCAATTACCGGCACGCTGGATGATTCGCACCTAGGGATGCCTCTTCCACGTAACCTAAGTTCAAGCATTTCTCAGACGTTGGGGACGTTGCGGACAGTCTCTTTGGTAGTGCTCAGGACTGGCGCAGTAGAGGCACAAATTCTCCACACAACGTCGGGACTGTTCTTGCTCAGTCAGGTGGGCTCTATCCACCTGCATGGGCTCCTCACCGGGAAGGCTGTGGGAGTGGCAGAGGAGGCCTCTGGAAAACCAGAAACTTAAAAACTTTAAGGTACCCTATTTATCTTGTATTTCACATATGTCGCAGGCTCATGGCCAGATAGGGCATCCCAACCCTTCACCTTCAAATATTGCACACAATTCTTTACGTGTATAACCACCTCTTAGAGGTGGTAATACATTTCCAGAATATGTGCTGCGATACTCTGGAAGACTGGAGCAAGACATGGTAGACGACGTAGCCGGACTGAGTTACGTTCTTGGTAGAGTTCTACCTGTCTCTCGGTAAAGCACATGTAAATGCGGGTGGCCAAGTAAGTAGGCTCACTCAAGGAAGACGGAAGGTCTCTTGCGGCCAGTGCATCCTTTTCCCTACTGGAGAGGCCCTTCTTGAATGTGGCACGAGGCCAAGGTACGAAACTGGACAGCATAGTCTACAACTGAGGAGTCCCCTTGGCAAAGATTCAAGAGCGCTGTTTCGGCAGAGGATGCATGTGCAGGTTCCTCAAAAACACTGTGGAATTCCACTAGGAAAGCCTGTAAGTTAGCCATCACTGGGTTGCTCCTGTCCCAGAGGGGAGTGGCCCAAGCCAGGGCCTTCCCGGAGAGAAAGCTGACCACGAACAACACCTTAGACCATTCAGTCGGGAACTGGTCGTCCATCAGTTCCATATGCATGGAGCACTGAGTAATTAACCCCCTGCAGAGTTTCGGGTCCCCGTTGAACTTTGTTGGTAACAACACCTGGAGCTTGAGGCCGACAGGTGCTAATGGGACAGCCGGCATAGAAGAGACCACGGGAGGAGGTTGCGGCGGCTGTTGGCTGGCGAGAAGCTGCTGCATCATGGCAGACAGTTGGTTAAACTTTTGTGCCTGTTGCACAATTTGCTGGGACTGCCTGTCCAGGCCTGTTTGAAGTTCACCAATGACCATGTGGATGATCCAGAGGAGGCATGGGAGAAGTTGGTCTGATGAGACCAAAATAAAACTTTTTGATATCAACTCCACTTGCTGTGTTTCGAATAGTAGAAGGATGAATACAACCCCATGAACACTGTCTCAGCCGTGAAGCATGGGAGTGGAAACATGATACTTTGGAGGTGCTTTCCTGCAAAGGAGACAGGATTACTGCACAGTATTGAAAGGAGGATGGATGGGACCATGTATCACGAGATTTTGGTCAACAACCTCCTTCCCTCAGTAAGAGCACTGAAGATGGGTTGTGGCTGTGTCTTCTAGCAGGACAATGACCTGAAACACACAGCCAGGGCAACTGGAATGGCCTAGCAAGTCTCCAGTCCTGAAGCCAATAGAAAAAGTTTGCAGGGAGCTGAAACTCAATGTAGCCCAACGACAGCTCCGACACCTGAAAGATCTGGAGAAGATCTCTAAGAAGGAGTGGGCCAAAATCCTGGCTGCAGTGTGTGCAAATGCCTGACCTCTGAAATTGCAAACAAAGGTTTCTGTACCAAATATTAGGTTCTGTTTTTCTTTTTCATATCAAAGACGTATTTAATGCAATAAAGTGCAAATTAATTATTTAACTCCTTAATGCCGAGGCCTAGGTTTTTGTGATACCTTTGCTTTTCCCTTCCCGCCTGTCCAGACCCATAGCGGTGTTATTGTTTCATCTACAGAGACAGGGGGGGGTTTGTTTTTTTTGGGGGATATGTGCTGTCTAAGGGTGTCATTCATTGTACCATAGAATATACTGGGAAACCACAAAAAAAGTAAAAATTTACTTTTGCCATGTTTGCGGGTGTTTTGCTTTTAGGGTGTCAATCCTAGTAAAATGATGTTTTATTCTGTCATTCTAACAGGTTTATATGTATTTTGACAATACTATAACATGTAAGGTTATTCATTAATGTTCTTGGTAACCAAAAAAAAATTCCAAAATTATTTTGGGGTAATTTGCGTGGGCGCTGCATTTTTCAACAATATATTTCTTTTTTGTGCTAACGCCTATGGATTTGAGTGGCCATTTTTTGCAAGCTGAAGTGTACTTTTGCAACTTTTTTGATTAAATTTATTCCAATTTTTAGGTGACATTAAATGACCAAAAAAACGCAATTTTGCCGTTTGGAGTTTTTTCTTCTACGGTGTTCAGCGTATGGGATAAATTATGTTATATTTTAGTAGGTTGAACTTTTTCGGATGCGGTGACACCATATATGTGTAACTTTTTTATTATTATTTTTTTTTTTTAATTTTTAAAATGGCAAAAGGAGGTTGATTTGAACTGGGGGACGAAGTAGTAAAACAGAAAACATGGCGGTGATGGAAGCATTCACCAGGCTTCCAGCTGTCATATTAACAGATCAGGCGACACCATCTCTCATTGTTTTAGACATTGTGGCCATTTTAGTCGCGCCGTCTAAGGGGTTAATGTCCCCATCCCCTGCTGTAGCCGAAGAGTGTTAACTGCAATTAGCAATTAACATCCGGCAGCTATGTAGCGGGATCGCACTGTGATCCTGTTACAAAGCGCCTTTCCGGCATTAGGACGTGCTCATATGTCATATGTCGGTAGAAATCATACAATGTGATTTTCTGAATTTGTTTTTCAGATTCTGTCCCTCACAGTTGAAGTGTACCTATGATAAAAATTACAGACCTCTCCATTCTTTGTAGGTGGGAAAATTTGCAAAATTGACAGTGTATCAAATACACTGCTTAAAGGGATTATCCAGTCTTATAAAATTGATGGCCTAATCTAGAAGGGCCTCTGTGGCTTAATAGCTGACCTTATCTCCTAAACAAGCATAGCTTGCAAAACTTACAATACCGCAGACCAGGGGCGTTGCTAGGGTCCCAAAACATCCGGGGCCCGGGCCCTCTGTGTTATGTTTTGCTCTGTAGGGCTGGGTTCACACGGCATTTTTCACACCCCATTGGGAGGTGTGGCATGGATTTTTACAGAGAAACTTATATCCCTGTCACTAATTGTATGCCTATTTCAATAACTGTTGAAAAATGAATCTAAAAGAACGTATACGTATCATAAAATAGAAGGGGAAAATTCACATCCACATTAGCTCACTGTGAATTTGCAGACAATGTGCAGCCAATTACAGGTCACTACCATGGCCTGTAATTGGCTGCACAAGGACCTGCTTTGTCACTTGAATTAGTGGGTTCACAAGGTAAATATTTTATTTTTAAGTCATCCCTTTATGGACTGACAAACTACAAGTAGTTCTGAAAACCCCCCTGTAAGGCCTGGTTCACATCTGCGTCAGAGGTTTTTTGCTGTGGATCCATCAGATCTCTGCCTGGTGTTTGTTCTTGAGACAGAAAAAATCTGCAGCAACTATTTCTTCCTTTTCAACTACAGACACCACAGCAGAAACCTGACGGACCCACTGTAATGAATAGGATCCATTGGGTGCCGTGGGTGTCTGCAGTGAACAGATCCCCCCGCTTTAGTTTTTCGCCTCTGTGCCGGAGGTTCCAATCAGAGCCTCTGATGCAGAGGTTTATCAGGTCTAAAGTAGACATATATTTTATCACAAAAATTATTCTGATCTGCAGAATATAGATATGTCATTTATATCTCACAAACTCCAGAACAATTAAAACTCCTAAGGGCCGGTTCACACGGCTTATTCAAGCCGTAATTGCGGGACGGATTTTGCCCACAGTTACGGCTTGAATAAGGGGCTGGACGGGGGCGGGGTGGGGGCGTGGTGAATTCGCCGAGCGGGGAGGAGCGACGGAATCCACAGTTCTAGATGAGAACTGTGAATTACCGTAGTTACTGGGACGGATTGGAGCAGTACTGCAGCGCAAATACGGCGCGGAGTACGGCTCCAATCCGCGCCCAAATAAGCCGTGTGAACGAGGCCTAAAAATTGCACAGTTGTGTTTTTTCCTAATTCCACTTACAAAGAATTTTTATTTTATATACATACGGTGCATTCAGTGGTACCATCAAAAATACAACTCGTTCCAGAAAAAGGCTGACACAAGGCAAAGTAAGAAAAGCTTTCTGAGCTGGACAAAATAGCGCTACTGACCGCACTGTTGTGTCCAGCACAGAAAGCATTTACAAAACAGAACACACATAGTCCAAAAGTGACCATGTCTGTGCTGCTGTCCCCTATGGACACGTTGTGGCATCTGTTGGGATGTGTTTTTCCCATATTTTCACATATCCCAACAGAGGTCCCAAAATGGGCCACAGCACAGTGTGACCCAAAACTAAAAGAATAAAGACCTGCCTGCTCTCTGGATATGGTGGAGGGGTCACTCTGTCCTGCAGGGTGAAGACAACTCTGCAATGTATATTGGGGAATTTCTCTATGGAGAGCACATAGAGGGGACACCAGAGCAAGAGGCAGAAAAACTATGGGAGAAGGCAGGTACAATCCTCTGATGTACAGCAGCCTGTAGGACTCTTATATCCTCTCTCACCTGAACCATTGCTTCATGCTGTCCATTGCACATGGGGATACTGCTGCTGGCGGCAGTGCTGTGAGGGCGCCTCATGGCTCACCCCCTCCCTCCAGCCTCTCCGACCCTCTAGCATTGTACAGAGGGGAGGGGGAGGAGGAAGCCGGCACGGGACAAATACTTTTGCTGCCTGCTCCCCGGCCCCTCTCCCATCAATCACACTGTGAGCACGGGCTTCACAGTGTAACTTCCGGGCGGCCCCTGCATTCAGTGATGATGCTGCCCCTGCGCTGCTCCTGATTAAAGAGCCCCGGGCAGCCGTTCAGCTGCAGGAGATTTACCAGCTGCCGCTGGGTCCAGGAAACTTCCCCTATTTGCGGGAGGCTTGCGGACCTTCCGGGACAGCTGGTAAGTAAGAGATTCGGGGCACAGGCTGTTTCATTCGGGGCTTGTGCCCCGAATAAAACAGCCTAGCAACGCCCCTGCCGCAGACTGTGTTTTGTAAAATGAGAGGCAGCCACCTAGCGAGTGGGTATTTAGTGGCTATAATCATATATAGTATATGAAAACATATTGCCTGTAATCACGTCTGTCCCTGTTTCCTGCTCTACCACTAGATGGTGATCATATACTATACATGTATACATCAATCCTGCTAAGCCACTAGGAGCAGCAAAACAGTGTAGTATATTATTATATGATAGGTGCTGTCATTCAGTAAAATCAAAGACCTCCAGCTGAAGCAGGCAGAAGGAAATGCATATCACCTTCTCTTAGTGATTCATACAAATTCGCTGACAATTCTGCACTTTTGGTACATTGTGATTTATTTTAATGTACACTGTGTATCTGCTTGATCTGCATACTTTCGGCATGCTGGCTTATACCCTGCTAGCAAATACCTGCTTGGTGATAGCCCTAATGAATGAATCCCATCCTGAGTTTAAAGCTCTTTGAGAAAACCAAGATGCCTTAAGGCTGGGGCGTCGCTAGGCTAGTTTATTCGTGGCACAAGCCCCGAACAATCCTGCCTGTGCCCCGAGTCTCAGCCCGTCGGGTTGTAGGCAGCTGCTATGTGCCTGCAGCTCCGACGATCTCCTGAGCTGTATGTGAATCCTCTAAACACACAGCTCAGAGCCATTATTCAGTGCAGGGAGTCAGAGGGAGAGCGACTGCACCAGTTGCCGGTGTTTAGCAGGGAGGAGGGGGCGCCTGTCACTCACTGTGGCTCCTGACTGTCAGTACTTCCTGTGCATCAGCCGAGATGAGCACGAGAGCCTGCCAGTCAGGAAGCACTGAGAGCTCCGCCTGCTGGCACTGCTCCCGTCCCGACCTGCACTACTCAGCCTTGAGACAACAGCAGCACATCATCTCACATCCCAGGTGCCCAGGGAGGTCTCATGCGTGAGTAGCCTCACTGTAGAGACTTCTGATATATATAAGGAGCACACATACTTCATAAATAGAATACTTAAGTATAGCATTGTGTATATATTAGTCATCTAGTGTATGCATGGAGTGTTATATGTGATGATAGTCATGTAGAGACTGTGTAGATAGTATATAAGGGGCAACACCACATATATCTTCATAAATATGAATTATACTTAATGTATATATGCATGTGTGTGTATATATGTGTATTTGTGTATGCATGTGTGTATATATATATATATATATATATATATGTGTATGCATGTTTGTGTGTGTATATATATATGTATTTATGATTGTTGTATTTGTGTGTGTATATATATATTTGTATTTGTGTATATGTGTATATATATATGTGTGTGTGTGTGTATGTGTGTACATGTGTATGTGAATGTGTATGTACTGTATATATGTGAGTTTATGTGTATAAACACACATATCCACAATATTACCCCATTTGCGTCACTAAACATAATCCTGCCTGTTCTGTCCTTTACACATGTAAACTACAGCCTGATGATGAATTGTATCTGAATATAATTTTTTTATACCCGTCATTCGTCAGGGTTGCGTACGTTTTTGGCTGCTGCAGCCAGACAAAGGGTACGTTCACATGGCATAATTGCGGGGTGCGTTTTGTGGTGTATTTGCCCTTTAATACGCTCTCTATGAGAGCTATGAATTACCATGTCGTCTTCTCCGGCGTACAATCTGATAGTATTGTACGCTGGAGGAGAGAAGTGACAGTCCCCCCGATAGAAGCCGCAGTTCTTGGGGCGTGAAAAATGCCGCGTGAACCCCGCCCTACTGAGCAAAACTTAACACAAAGGGCCCGAGCCCCGGATGTTTTGGGACCCTAGCAACGCCCCTGCTTTAAGGATATTTAAAGGGTTGCCTTTCACAACAGCATTAGAAGAATCTATACTCAATGAAAATATGAGTTTCAAATTTTCCATTATCAATACCTATGGTTTTTATGGAATCCTAACTCTACCTATATTAGGTTTAGAAAAGACCTCTAAAAGATGGGTTAGAGCACCTGAAGAGTTTAAACCTCCAAGGAATCTACCTCTCCTTTGGCTATGTCAAGTATGGCTAATTTATGTGGATCAAAGAACGTTCTTCTGTCCTAACCAGTAGGACTGGAGAGGTAGCACAATTTTTTTCTATTTGTATGACAGGTAAAGGGTTAAATGAGCTTGGCTACAGACTCTATGCTAGGGAAGTGCTCCACCTAAATGGAGCGGGTGCAACTGTTTGGGGGACAAAATGGCCCGGAAGATGAAGGAGCATTTAAACTAGGGACTGGGGGGAGGACAACTATACATATAGCGTGCAAGATAGTGAAGATAGAGTTGAGAACTAGTTATAAATTAGGCGTGGAGTGCAGGGAGGGGATATAGTAATAGTGAGGGACAGGGTTAAAATAATGAAAACCAAAAAATATTACATGCTCACCAATGCCAGGAGTCTTATCAACAAAATAAATTAACTAGAATTATTTATTGCTGAAAAAAAATATGGCATAGTGGGGATAACTGAGACATGGCTGGATGAGACCTATGACTGGGTTACAGTCTATTTAGAAGAGATTGTAAAAATCAGGGGGAGTGTATATCTTTATGTAAAATCCTGTCTGAAGCCAACACTAAACAAAGATATAGATACAGGAAATGAACATGTGAAGTCATGATGGGAAGATATACATGGGGGTTTGAACAATAATAAAATTCTACAAAAGGTCCGCTATAGCCACCACATATAACAGAACCCATTGAAGATGAACTCCTCAAACAAATAGATGAGGCAGCTAATCATAATGAGGTTGTTATTATGTGTGACTTCAACTACCTAGACATAAATTGGGAAACTGAAGCCTGTGGCTCTGATAAAGAAAACAGGTTTTTGTCAATAACTAAAGATAATTACCTTTCTCAACTGGTGCAGGAGCCGACTAGCAGAAAGGCTCTTCTAGACTTAATATTAAGTAATAGACCTGACAGAGCAACAAAGGGTCAGGTTGGGGGCACCTAGGAAAAAGTGACCACAATGTAATACATTTCCATTTATCCTTCAATATAGTATTTTGTCGAGGAGCCACAAAAACACTTAATTTCAGGAAGGCTAATTTTAATCTGCTTAGAGAGGCCCTAAACCACATTGACTGTGATAAGGTCTTCAAAAATAACAGAACAGATAATAGATGGGAGATCTTTAAAAACATCTTAAGCGCTCACTGTGAGAAGTACATACCTTATGGTAATAAAATAATTAGAAATAGGAAAAACCCAATGTGGATCAACAAATATTTAAAAGAGGCAATAAATAACAAAAAGAAAGCTTTAAGCTACTTAGGGCAGGAGAGCAGGGAAGAGGCACTAAAAGGCTATAGGGAGAAAAATAAAATATGTAAAATAATGATAAAGACAGCAAAGCTGGAGACAGAAAGGGCATATTGCCAAAGAGAGTAAAACTAACCCCAAAATATTTTAAACTTTATAAATAGTAAAAATATTAAAACTGAAAATGTTGGTCCTTTGAAAAGTCATGAGGGAAGTTTTGTAGAGGGCGATGAGGAGAAAGCAAACCTATTAAAAAAAAATTCTCCACTGTATTTACCAATGAAAATGACATTCCTGTTGAAGGGCAGAGGAAAGAGGTAAACTCCACCTTAAATATTTATTTCCTAACCCAAGAAGAAGTGCAGTTCCGCCTTAAGAAGATTAAAATAGATATATTTATGGACTATATAATAGCGGGGTATGTCCCAAATAATAAATGTGCTGCCAATATTCAAAAAGGGGTCAAAAAGTGATCCTGGAAACTATAGACCGGTAAGCTTAACCTCTGTTGTAGGTAAAATGTTTGAAGGTTTTCTAAGAGATGCTATACTGTAGTATTTCACTGAAAATAAATGTATAATGCCTCCTTTATGAAGGATTGGTCATGTCAAACTAATCTCTTCAGCTTCTATGAGAAGGTTAGTTCTAGACTGGATCGGGGTGAGGCATTGGATGTCACATCTGGATTTTTCTAAAGTATTTGATACTGTGCCACATAAAAGGTTGGTATGTAAAATGAGTATGCATAGACTGGGGGAAAATGTTTGCAAGTGGGTAATTAACTGGCTCAGTGATAGAAAACAAAAGGTGGTAATTAACAGTGCATACTCAGACTGGATCCCTGTTACTAGTGGGGTACCACAGGGTTCAGTATTGGGCCCTATTCCCTTTAATATTTTCATTAATGATCTTACACATGGATTGCACATGTAAAGTAATCAACACAATAGAGGATTATGTTTTATTACAAAGGGATCTGGATAAGTTGGAGACCTGGACAGAGACGTGGAAGATGATGGTTATTTAGTTTAGAGAAAAGACGTCTTTTCTCTAATAAATAATAAATATGTTTACATTTATTAAAGGTCAATATAGAGAGCTCTCCCAAGATCTATTTATATCCAGGATTACATCTAGAACAAGGGGGAATACTCTATGGAAAGAAGGTTTCTACATAAACATAGAAAGGGATTCTTTACTGTAAGAGCAGAAAGACTGTGGAACTCTTAATGCGTCCATCGAGGCCCACCCAGAAAGCAGCAACGAGGGCCTCATTGTTACAAGCAAGCTCCAAGACCAGGATATGGAACTGGATGGCACACGGGCCCACAGAGGAGTTGCCTTGATGGAACCGGAGCAGAGATGATGCAGCGGAGGTATTGAGCCAAGGTTGCTCGAAGATGTTTCTGAAGGTGCTCAGGAAATCTTGGAGGTCTACAGTCAGCAGATCCCCTCACTCCCAGAGAGATGAGGCCCAGGCCAAGGATTCACCTAAGAGGAGGCTGATGATGAATGCCACCTTGACATGATCCTATGGGAACTGGTGAGCCAGGACCTCAAAATGGATGGTACATTGGTTGAGGAATGTGCGACACGTATGGGGGTCTCCATATTAACTGTCAGGCAGAGGCAGGTGCAGGCTGGGACTGGTCATGGCAGCGGGAGGGGGAGCTACAGCAGGTAGCGGAGCAGGCGTAGGTGCCAGTGCAGACGCAACTTTGTTCAGACGGGTGGTAATAGTCTGCAGCTTCTGGAACAGTTGCTCCAGATGGACGCCATGACGGTTCACTGTGGCTAAAATATCAGACAGGGTCACTCCGGCGAGATCCATTGTATGGTCTGTTCATACTGTCAGAATCCAGTGGTGTCAGTATACACTGACCCGTCCAACATCGGTATATAGCGGATTATCTGGGCCCCTGCGAGCGTAGATGGTGTAACTCGCAGAGGTAGCCGAAGTGCAGGACAGGATAGCAGGTGATAGTAGGGACAACAGGACACCGCAGGTGTAGCGTAGGCAGGTAGCGCAGTCCCAAGACAGTGGCTAACTTGGTACAATGACAGGTATACAGTAGTAATAACGGACTGGTGCAACGGCAGATATACAGCGGATAGCGCAGTGATAGCACACAGGTAATGCAGGATACACTAGATACACTAGACACTGGAACAGCAGTAGTGCAGCAGACAGCGGTCAAGCTCTATGTAGAACAACAACGAACTGACCAGGAGCAAGGGCAGGAAGTTCCTTAGATAGCCAGGGGTCACAGGTCACAAGCAGGTAATTGCTAAACTGTCCCTTTAAATACTCGTGCACTGCCACGTGCGCGCCCTAGAGGGCACTCATGGAAGCACAGGTAGCCAGAGTGGACGGGTGCGAGCAGGAATGAGGGCCGGTAAGTAAGCGCTTTTGGCGGATGCCACCGTCGGCGCCACAGCGGAGACAGGTGCCGGGACAGGAAATTAACTAGTAGCGGCGGCCGTAGTAGAGGCATGGGCATGACCGCAGTCCATGACAGGGTCTGTGGCGTACACCATGACAGGGGTTTTTGCCTTCCTCTGGATCAACACTATAAGACAATATACAGAACTGGATGGATGTCTGTCTTTCTTCGGCCTTACAAACGATGTAACTATGTAACATAAAAAGAGGATTATTATCCCTTTAAGAGGAAGAGTTTGAGAAACTACTACACCATACATACTAGTCAAGATTAAGGGCTGAGCAGTACATTTCTAGATGCAAGTGCTAGATGCAATCCAAGACTGAAATTTGTTTGGCATAAATTGTAGAGTACATAATAGGTTGTTTTATACTTTTCCATTTATACGTTAACCGATCCAAAAATTGTTAATTAGCTCTCTGTATGCATTGATAAACTAACATTTAAATTAACTAATTTGCTTGAGAGCAACTCATCAGGAATGCTGTTAAGAAATTACACTTAAGCAATTCTCCAAACAGGTGAAAGAAGGGCAGATCAAACAGAACCCACTCAAAACGGCTGTCTGTAATCAGGCACCCTCTGGGAGGCAGAGTCTAAAGGTATGATCACGCGGCGTAATTGCGGGCCATACTTTGTGGTGTAATTGCACTGCAATATGCTCGAACTACAGCCGTAATTACGGTAAAATCATAGCACTCATTGAGTGCTGTGATAAGCAGACGTTTTTCCCACACAGAGAAAGAAGTGACCTGGGGGTCAGCACAGAGCGCTTTAAAAGTATGCGCTAGCCAGAGCGTACTTCTAAAACACCCGTGTATAGCGGCGCGCAGAATGCCAAATGAACATACCCTAAGGCTACCTGTTGGTGTTCACCAGAGACTGCCTGCCACAAAGCAGGATGGACTTGGCTGGAAGAGAATTACACTAATTACACCAGCAGTTGTGGACTGACATTCCTATCACGAGAGAAAAATTTCAAGCATGGCCAACTTAATTTTAGATGATGATGGTCTGTCATTGATTTAATGTGTATGGGTATCTTACAACTAGAGATGGGCAAAGTTCTCAAAAATTCGATTCGTCCCGAATTAATTTGGGACAAATTGCGTAATAAAACAGCTATTTCCTAGCTGCAGAGAGCCTGTAGGGTGCTGTAGAACATTATACAATGCTTAAATATGCAGAGGGAGCTTGGTTTGGTCTTCATACAATGCTGTGTTTTAGTATGACACGCACATGACTGCCGCCGCTCTTAGAATCGCTTCACTCTAAAATTCCCTGGCACTTACGGGGGCAAAACTGACCAAAAAACTGAAGCGGGAATGCAGCCTGATAAAGTCATGGCAGCACCAGCTGGAAAAAAACAAGCTGCTACGATAGCGTCAAAGAACACAGTAGTAGGTTACTGGAGCCGCCACAGATCTCAGCACAGTAAGGGGACGATGGCAATAGCCACGCCAGGGAGCGGAATCTAAGTAGGTCCCGGTTTTCACCAGAGCCCGCCGCAAAGCAGGATGGACTTGCTACGGCAGGAGTCTACCAGGTCGCTACCCCTGACGTGACTTGCTTGCGGTGGCAGCCGTGGTGTAGCGAGGTACAAAATCGTAAGGTACAAAATCGGAGTCGGGGACAATCGTAAGGTCAGGACAGCCGGCAAGGATCGTGGACAAGGGACGGAGGCAAGAGGTACGGTACACAGATATGACAGACGAGGCTCAAGGAAACGCTAGGCTCTAAAGATCATTATTATTTATTTCATAGTCCCAGAGGCGTTTTTTTTTTTCTTATTCAAAAGCGTTTATTGAGAAATAATGCAGTAGAAGATCATGATAAACACATTACAAAGGTCGTATCTTCAAACAATTATGTAACAGTATCGTAAGAAAGCTAACAGTGTTCACATATATGCAATTCAATAACCTAAGAATGCAGAGACAAGGTTCCTGCTACTGGAGGCTTCGAAGGCCCTTTAGGAAGAAAGTCGTGGTCTGCTCTCTACTGCAAACCCGATCTCCATCACTAAATGCTTTCCCAAATGAATGGAACTTAAGTAGCTATCGTGATAGAGCCTTTTTAGTGCACGCTATTTATTAATTTTTTAGAGAAAACAGTCACAACAGAGAAATTACAAAAACCGTATATATATAAAAGAGAAAAGAAAAAAAAAAAAAAAAACAAATTCTGTCATCGGCTCATCATCTGACAACCCCCGCGCAACCCCCAAGAAGAAATTAAATGGTCCGACTAAGAATCTCTTATCCACCTCGGACTTTTACCCCGAGCCAAATTAAGAAGACCAGAGCATGTTCCCGCCCTATGAGTAGGAAAAAAATATTGGATCCGAGTCACAAAAAGAGATCCACAATCTCCCAGATGAGTAAATATTATGCATAGCATATTGGTGAGTCTGTTCTGAACTCCTCTAGCCGCGTAGCACATGCATCTCCCGAAACCAAATCCGTCAACCCCCTTCGGCTTTAGATACCAGAATCTGGGAATGATACCTTTTGTGCCGCCAAGAGCATAAATGTAATTAAATGGATTTAAGGAGGGCATAGGGAAGCGATGGACAAAAGAGGAGTACCGAGGCGGGAAGTGTTTTGGATCTTTATACCTGTTACATTGGGGGGTGGGACAAAGTCAATCACACCGTCCTCCCATAATGGCTGTAGACTGGTCATCTACCCCCCACCAGTTGTGGGACATAGTTCCCCTCTCCCTCCCGCAGCCCCCAACAAATACTTTGGCACCGGAAGGAAACAGTGTGTGCAAGCTGGCCCAGGCACTCGTACCACCTTGTGACAAATCTTTATAATTCAACACAAGTGCCCTGGAGGATATAGAAGATTTGTGTGGATTAATTTAAATGTTTTGAGCCAATCCTGGCATCAGAGAGTCAGATTGACTCCCTCTCCCACTATCCTGAAAGGAGAGTCCTATTGTTCTTCCCAGAGTATAAGTGGAGCACTGTAGAGGCCTGACAGAGCCCCCTTCCTGCTCTGAATAATCTACTCATGACAACCACAAGCTCAAAGACAGTGTGGGATCTATGTACGACAAGCTCTTCTCCATTCAGGTAGAAGCTGTGTAGCTGGTAATAGGAAAACTCGAGCGAACAGGTTTTGTACCCCGCGTTTCCCCACTAGCTCATCTCATCCCTTTATGGTAGTTCAGAGACAGAGTCCCAGAGTCATTAACAGACAGGGCAGCCAGACACCCCCCAGTAGAACGGGTCAGGGCACACGAAAGAGGTTCCGGTGATGGCGGGGTTCCCCAAAAGTGGGGTCATGGGCCTCCCGTGCTGCTGAGTGTCCTCTTGGATGATGATACGATCCGCATACAGCGACTGAGGTCTGGCTATTAGGGGATTTTACTAAGTGATCTCTTTGGCAAGGCATTGCTTGCAGGTGTAGCCATGAAACATGCCTGCAACAGGGCCTTATAGAGTCTGTATTCAATATAATCCATGAATAGTGGGGGCACAGTTTTAAATGCGTCTAGGATGCGAACCGCCACTGCAGCCAGTATGTAGGCCCTGGAAGTCAGGAAGGGACAGCCTCCCTCCGTCTTAGGTCGGATAGCATCCTCTCTGATATTCGGGGTCGACCCTTCGTCCACACAAACTGGGATACTAGTTTACGAAGCACTGAGAAGAAGGTTTTGGGTAGTTTAAGAGGGGTTGCTTGAAAAAGATATAGGAGTCTTGGGAGGATGTTCATATTTTAATATGTTTATGTATGTCCCAACCAGAGGAGAGTCTCACCTATCCCATCTCGTAAGAATCCCGCTGGAGGATGTGACGTGAGGAAGGGACAAAATTGAGATTATGTAACTAACCCCGGGTCCTGGAGGGGAGTCCGCCCCCCAAGTGACTTGAGGAGGAGGACTTCCCAAGAACAGGAGGGAATGAAGGTCTTCAGAGAAAGGGCCCCCCAAAAAGTGAGCGAACTGGGGAATAAGAAACTGAGAGCTAGCTTTTGTGTCATATTTATCTTATGATTGCTGTAGGAAGCTGTCCTCCTCTAAAAACCCACAGCGCCAGCAGGAGAGAGAATATACACATCGGATCTGTAAGCTACAACAATTAAATCGTACGTAAAAAGCAGAGCCATTTAAACTGGAGGCCTGTCCTACGTGGAATGGCCTTGTATCTCTGGATGCCACTTCAAAGGGCCTGTACAAATGCTCCACAGCCCAAGATATAGAGAAATCGGAGGAAAAGGTGACATCCCGTCTTTGCCAATCCCCTATTTGTAAAGGGTGCAGAAAAAGAGCTTCCATGGACCCGGAGTTGAGCTTGTGGTCAGAAAGCCCATAGAGGGCCATAATCATCCCACGGATTCCCCTGCCCAGCACCCAATGATTCCAAGACCATGCAATGAAAGGAGGGCAGCCACCACTGTCGAAGGCCTTCTCCGCATCCAGGGACAGGAGAAGGCAAGGGAAGTTCTGTTTCCCGTATGTGATGAAGAAGTCTATAGTGTATGTCCCCTACGCCATCCCTAAGATGGGACAAAACCCACCCGCTGGTCTAGGGTGATAATTGATGATGACAGCATGAGGTCTAAGACGGTTTAGAGCTAATTAATTTAGGTCGAAGGATTTTTGCAATCGTCTTGATCCGAGAGATCGTGCATTACTTATATCTATGGCAATGATGAGGTGGTCCTTTTACCCCTCTTTGGTGTTAACTACTATATGGGCTTCAAGAAGGTCTGATCGAAACAGGGGTATCAGAAGCAGGCCGTTCATTAATGCTACTGAGAAAGGGTATGAGACAATTCCGTTCACCTCAGTGTTATTTATAAAAATAAGTGCCGTATATCCGATCCCGGACCAGGACTCTTACCGGATCAGGGGGATTTAACCTCGTCGTAGCGATTGTTATGTCCATCCGAAGCTCCCCCTCCTCTGAACAAGGGTTCCTCCAGGGAGTGCGAGGACGTCCGCCGGAGGGACGTGGCAGAGCGGTCTTATCGACGGAGGTACGAAGCCTGCTAGGGACGCGGGACTGGGCGACAAGGCGGCGTAAATTGTACACACATCTGAGTAGTATTGACGAAAGATCCTCGAGGATTATCTTCAGTGAGGTGACACCGTTCCACTTCATCCTTTGGAGTCTAATCGAAGGGACAAACGGGCCCACCCTCTTGTCCCTTCAAGGCTGTGTGCAAGAGCCATCCCTGTTTACTTGCCCTCCAGGTGGTAAATGAGCTAGCGCACAGCTTTTGGGTAATCTCCTATGCTAATATTCCATTAAAGTCTTAGGATAGTCATCTGCGAATCGAACCACTGGCCCTCAGATCATCTATCCAGTCCGAGGCCTTATGTAAGGTCTCAAGGGAGTGGCATTTAGGTCAGGAGCATTATGGAGCTTTGCAGGCACCTCTTCATTTGAGGCGGGCCGCCATGTTTTTTCAAAAGGACTTCCTCTGAAGGAGCACTTCAAACCTCCCACTAAGAGATCTGAGGGGAAGTAGTGTCAAGATTTTCATAGCATGCCTATGAACAAGATCCACCGCCCCTGCCAAGTCCGTCCAAACACAACGTAATCTGACAAGAGTGATTCATTTCAGTTTCCATGCCGTACGCTGTTCTCCTCAAATGCGGCAGGCACTATATCACAATGGATTGGGGCGTGATCCAGTGGATAGCGCTACCTATTGAGGCAGAGACCACGTAAATTTGAGGATAGGAATGTTGGGGCAGAAATGGGTAGTCAATTCGGGAAGTACGAGTTATGGGGATAGAGTAGAAAAGGTGAAGTCCCTATCCTGCTGGTGCAACAACCTCCATAATTTCCATCAGCTGCATTCATGGACATCTGTTTCACTTTATGGAGGCAGCGATAGGCTACAGAGGAGCGTCCCAGCAGAGGTTATCTAGAAGAGGGGTTCAAAATCTTAGTAGAGATCCAGCCCCCTAAACATATCTGGGCCCTGAGCGAAGTGGCCAGCATATTTGCCAAGATTTTTGCCATTCTAGGATATTTGGGCCCATGTTAGGGGTCGTATATTATGGCAGTGTAAAAGTCTGACCCTGTAGGTGACATTTTCAAAAAAAGGGCCCTGTGCGTTATCATCATCGGAATGTATCGATAAGCGAGACCAGGCAGGGTTTTTGAAGGAAAGTAATGGCCACTCCACTTACAACTCTCGAGGACGCGTTCTGCTGTTGTTGACACCAGACAGGGATGTAATCTGTTTTTATTAAAGCAGCCATTTTGGATTCCAAGGAGATGAGGGTTCATCCTGGAGAAGACAAAGACCGTGATTTTTTGTTATTGTGTAGGAGGTAGAGAAATTGAGAGAGCGGTTTTTTCAGTGAGAGTTTGAAGCCCTTAACATTAGGAGATCGTTTATATTTAATTCTCCATGGTACCACCAAAGACATCGCCAAGAGAACCAGACCCCACCGAAATGTCAGAGTCTGACACATCGCAATTCGATAAGCCGAGACATCTAAAATACAAGCAATGCAAACACAGAACATGTGTAAACCAAGGCCTAACCAACTAGGGCCACAATCCTAAGTAGAGCAGGTCAATAACTGCTAGGGCCATATGGGTGTACCCACAGGCCAAATATACACGGGTCACTTCCGTGAAAGAGGACCGTGTGCAAGAAAACAGAGAAAAGAAAAAAGGCACCCCTATGATATCAGGTTTGCTATGACCACAAGGATCTGTGACAAGCAAACCTCCGGAGGTGTAGAGGAGAAATGGAAGAATGGAGTGTTAGCGCCTCACCTCAAAACTTCTTTGCACAATTCCTGGGGGAAAGAAAGAGGAGAAAAAAAAAGGGTGGGGTGTGGGAAGAGAGGGGGGGTGCTGGAGGTGGCGGGGCTACAAGAAGGACAAGGGAAATGAGGGTAAGGGAAAAAAGGGAGGGAGAGAAACGTGGGTATCAGGGGATCTGAACATGGCGCTCCCATCCATCCAGGCATTAAAGAGACTATAGCTTAAAACCTTATAATCTATCAACTAATATCTGATAGGACCAGAGTATTCCGATTAGAGCGTAGAAACCCCCCCTAAGACTCCACAGTCCAATTGAGCCGCTCTGAGCAGGTTCAACCGAGCGGAAGTCAGATGAAGCTGCGAAGGGGGATAGATGCAGGATTTGAAGGTGAGGGTCTAGTGTAAGGGGGCAGGGACAACCAGAAGAGTACTGACTCCCCTACAAATGTAGTGTCAGTGGGGAGGTCGTGCCCGTGGCTGCGGGCCAACCGGGCTTCCAATGTATCACGACTGGATCTCTGCGGTTTTTGCAGATATCAATAGAGAGCGGAGTCAGTTGGTAGCTCTCACCATCATTGGTGGGCTCCTAATGTTTGGATCCGGTCAGTCAGGGTTCATGTGACGCATATACCGGAGAGTATATTCCGTGGAAAGTTCACAGTGTGTTACGATAGGCGGGCAGTGTTCTTTATCCCATTGCTCTGGACAGGAGTAAGCTTGTCCCAATGTCTAACTGGAGAACGCCCCCAATCCCGTTAAGAAATGTTCTTATGGCTTGAAGAAGGAGAGCAGAGGTTTAAGTGCCGGGGAATAAATTGGCAGTTAGCCTCTCCGTTTTCCACTCTCGGCATCTAACAGACGGGGCTTTGCGCCGATTATCCTCCCTCCTATGACGGTGTAAACTGAACCCCGCCAGCCGACATCATCTAGGACGGGCATTGGACGGTGCACTCTTAGGACGTCAACGCCCGGTGGGACTCTGGTCCCTAGAAATACAATGAAGGACCCCTCTGGTTTGCCAAGAATGTGTTGAATACACTTTTCAATCAGACTGTCAAGAGAAGAGTTCTCACCTGTCTAACCGATTCCGGGAGCCCCGAATGATATTGTTCCGCCGATTGCAGTTTTCTAGTCCTTCCAGTTGGGTGGTAAGGTGGTGATGCTGTCAGTCCGCTGTTCCGACAGGGAGTACTGTAAAGGAGGCCATGACGAGGGATGATGTTTTGATCCCAGGGCCTTTTCAAGTTGGCGTGAACCACTGGCCAGTAGGCTACCGCATACATTCGCCTGAACAGGCGAAGAGTCTTGTCGCCATGATTGTCGCAGTCTCACGTTCTATAAGCTGCATATAATTTTTAGATGTTAAAAGAGACCGCAGTGCCTTGACTCTGGGTGCACTTTCAGCATGCGCATAATGGCTTTCAGGCGGTATTTGGCAGGATGTGTGGATGTCAGAGCACTCAGGCATTCTCAGCTGCATGGAGATGTCCGAATGGTTCGCCTCAGCATCACACGTGCGCGTTTCTGTCCCAGGCTCAGGGGTATCGTGGTGCCAGAGCCCAGGAGGGGCGCTTCCATTGTGAGGGGATCAGGCAGGTTCCTGCGAACCTCCGGGGGCACCCGATCGGGTCAGAGCTGCAGTGGGGCCCTCACGGTCAGGGAAGGTCGGCGTAGAATGAGAGCCAGCCTCTCCCCCCGCCGAAGCCCCGCCACCGCCCCAAGCCACGTGCAGGTCTCCCCCTCGGTCCAGGGACCTAAGCTATCCCGAGCCACAACAGAGACATAGTAATGATTCCAGTGTCCCCGATTGCCTCGTCCGGGAGAGTCAGTCTTGACAGAGCCGGAGGCGGGCTGCATTGTCCCCATTCTGCGCTTTTCCCATGGCCCCTAAATTGCGAGAGGATCGGGCCAGGTGGTCAAGGGAAGATTTACTGTTAGGACACTCAGCGGTCTTATCAGTGGCTTTTGTGGGAGATGTAATGGCCCCAAAGGTCTGGCCAGGAGAGCAGGGAGGAGATTTCTCAGCAGCCCCGAGGGATAACTGATCAGGGTCCGCTGTGCTGTGATGGAGTAAGGAGGGCAGGCTCGAGACACGGCCAGCAGTGGAACTCATACAAGTCTCAGTCTGGCAGCCGTGCAAGACCCCCGGGATCTCAGACTCTGCTCCAGTTTTTCTCTCTGAGGATGTTGTCCGGTGGATGCACCCTACTGCCGGCCAGGCTGGCCTCTGCGTCGCCTCGTCGGGTACGCAGAAGGTGATGGCACCTCGCGGCCTGCAAGGTCTCTGCGCCGGGGGAGTTCCCCCTGCCCGACCCTATGCGACCTCCTAGTCCAGGCACAGGAGATCACAGTCTAGGCTGCGGGTTAGCCAAAGTGGTCCCGTAGCGACACTGACCTGAGTGACGCTTCAGACGCCGGATGCAGCCGTCTCCGGCAGGTTGGCGGTGCGAGCTCCGGGTCCTGTAGCCGTCGGCTGCCTCCCACGTGCGCCGCCTCTGACGCGAGCTCGGACGAGTCGTCCCCCGCCCCCACCTCCTGTCCGGACCCGATGTCCCCTGCGAGCAGGTAAAGTCCTGGAACCGGATGCACGCACTTCTCCGGTACTCAAGTGGTGGTGACGTCAACTGCAGGCGAGGAAGCTTCAGAGGGACGCTGCTTCTTGCGCATCTGGCGTCTGTTAGTCTGGTCAGGCAAGATTGCGCCGGCGGACATCATTGCATGCAGGATGGCGATGGACTCGTCTTCCCCTCACACTCTGAAGGGGGTGCGAAAGACAATTAGATTGGGTAAGCCCCATAGATTTTCACAAGGGGTGTCCCCTGATGGTGCTGGCCACCTCATTTTGGTTTCTTTCTCCAGGCCCATGATGACGCTGCTCCTGTGTGCAGACAAATAGTAGAATCTCCGAGGAACTGACAGTCACATCCATGACTTGTCCTTCATACATGGCGATGCATGCTCCCCCCAGAGCGGGGTTTTAACTTCCCTGTAAGAGTTGGCAACATAACGATTCACATTTCCTTCCATTACTGAAGTAAAGCTCATCCAAAGCCAGTTTTGCAGCATTTCTCTTTTGCTCGTCCGCCTTCCCAGTTTTGTACCTAAATTCCATCACTAATGGCACCGACACAGTATCGGCTAAAATCAAGCACCCTAAAACTCACTCCCTACGTAAGTTTAGGGGTCTCCTTCAGATTTCAAGTTCCAGTCACTCTCCCTTATGCATTCCAACAAATTGGTGTCACGTCACAAAACTGGGATTCAAACTACCACTTTATACCTTGTCATAATAACTGCGTCTGAAACTTTTTGTTTAGGTATTAATCATGAATCTGATGGAGGTAGATTTGCCTTAGCAAACTGACTACGGAGGATTGCTCTATAGTACTTGAGTTTGTCCTTCCTCTCAGCAGCTGGAAAAAAGGCTCCCATTTTGGACCGGTAGCGAGGGTCCAAGAGGGTGGAGAGCCAGAAGTCATCCCTCTGCCGAATGGTGACTATTCAGCTGTCATTAGCCAGGCAAATCAGCATGCTGCAGGCCATGTGCGCAAGTGATTCTGAGGGACTCCCTGCCTCCATCTCCACTGTATACTGCCACGGTGCTTGGGGGTGCTTGGGGGATAGTGGCACAATGAGTGTGGAGGTCACTGCAGCAGCCACAGCATGAGGTCAGACAGTGGCACAATGACACAGTGTGGAGGTCACAGCAGCAGCATGAGGACAGACAGTGGCACCATGCCATTCAGGAGGGGGCCTAAACAGGAGTAGGCCACAGAGTGGCACAATGACAGAGTGTGGAGGTCACTGCAGCAGCCACAGCAGCAGCATGAGCTCAGACAGCGGCACAAAGACAGAGTGTGGAGGTGACGGCAGCAGCAACAGCATGAGGTCAGAGAGGGGCACAATGACTACCTCTGGAGATGGCACCAACAGGAGTAGGCCACAGAGTGGCACAATGACACAGTGTGGAGGTGACGGCAGCATCAGCAGCAGCAGCAGCATAAGGTCAGAGAGTGGCACAATGAAAGACTGTGGAGGTGGCACTTACGGGAATAGGCCACAGAGTGGCACAATGACAGAGTATGTAGGTCACGTCAGCAGCAGCAGCATGAGGTCAGAGTGGCACAATGACAGAGTCTGGAGGTGGGTGGCAATTCCAGTCCCTGGTAAAGATGGTTGGTGGCAGATGGAGAAACTGCAGCAGATGTGTGGCAACAGGTGGCTGGCGGCATCAGAATAGTGGCTGAGGCAGGAAGTTTGAATCCAGACTCATTTCTCACAGTTTGGGTGAGGCGTCATGGCTGATGTAGTCTGATACCTAAGGCATTAGTGTGTGGAAATCCACAGCAGCAGCATGAGGTCAGACAGAGAGAGGGCGGAGCAGCGTTGTTCCTCTCTCTCCTTTCCCAGTAGTGCAACGGGACTGCGCTACAGAGCGGACAGCATCAGCATAAGCCCCATGCTGATGCTGTCACAAGGAAGCCAACAGTAGGGAAAGCAGACATCTAAAGCCGCTGCCATCAATGTAACAGCAGACGCCGCTGCCACCAATGTAAATGCAGACGCCGGCGCCGCGACCCCCTACCCCTGTCCATCTCCGCTGGTGACCTATCCAGGTGACCTAATTATTTTCTTTTGATTTATTTATTTTTTCTCAGGAATAAGATAAAGAGGGTTTTTAGCTCCTCTTCCTTCCTACAAAAACTGTTGAAAAAATGTTATATGGGATATCCCCACAAAAACTGAACCCAGTTTCTCGCTCTCCTTTCCTCATTTATGAGCCTGAGAGGGATTCACACACTGGATGACAGTTTGCAGGCACTCTGCATAGATACTTCTTATTTTAAATAAGATGGTATATCACCTCTTCCCACCCACTAAAACCTGTAGGGAAACTGTTATCTGTAGGGATATCCCCAAAGAATCTAGGTCTGTCTTCTGTGTTGCTTTAATAAACTGAACTCTACTTCTGTGATATTACAAGACTGGGGCCACCCATTCATGGATGTGGAGAGCCACTGCTGTGCTGCGACTAGGCCACATAACACAAGAATAGGGGAGGGGCTCAAGGCCACAGCTTGCAAGCACAATGGGCGACATGTATGATCGGGAGTTGCACCTGTTTTCTGGCGAAAACTGCGCCTCACCGTCTTGAATCCCCTGTCGGACGCAGGGATGCGATGTTAGGCGCAACCTTCGCCACTTTCCGCTGTGCACCACATGAAGGGGCGTGCAATGGGCGCGCCGTGGGAGTTCTGGGGCGGGACTCGGCAAATTCGAAAAGTCCAAGGCATGTATGATCGCAGCTCGGCAAAGTGAGGCACATTGCAGCGCTCGACAGCCCCGACCGGCAGACCTAGTTGAATGTGGTCTATCTGAGCGGAGAAGTCGAAGTGGACCGTGGTATTCTTGTAATGTGCTCGAGTTCTACACTTACAGCAGTACACTACTAAAATAAATGAATTGTCAAGAAGAATAAATAAAGCAAGAAATCCTGCTTGTAGGACAACAGGTCCCAGCAAGCCTTGTGTTGTATATACTGAATTGCATTAAACTTCAAAGCAGCCCAAATACTTTAAAAATTGTTGTTATGGAAAATGTGTAAGAAAACATCTGTCCAACCTCTGTGCAACATCTGCATTGGCTTATGTGATATAAAATTAGTGTAATTTTCACAGACTTTGCAATACATTTTGTAGGGGATATTTTTTTCTTGGCAGCTAATATATACATTTTCATTAATGTTATTGTAAAAAATTTATTAATACATTGATTTAATTTTTCCAGCACTAGGCTATGTCGGTTTATTAAGTCATTCATTTCTTTGACAAACTCATTTTATTCTTCATCTTCATACTGTGTAATGTATTTCCGACGCGAAATCCGTTCTGGAATTACATTGCAAATACGTGCCACACTTTGTGACACGTATTTGCAAAGTAATTATGGCAGGATTCCACCAGGTCGTTACCCCTGATGCGACTTGCTTGCGGTGGCAGCTGAGGTGCAACAAAGTACCAAATCGACAGGCAAACTCGTAGTCAGGGACGGGCCAAGAGGTCAGGGCAGGCAGCAAAGGTTTGTGGTCAAGATACGTAAGCAGACGGGACTGGTATACGGGATAGGCAAACCGGAACAAGACGAGGCTTCCTCTCATAGGACAGGGGCGCTATGGATTCGGCAACGAGGTCCCAGAGGTGGAGCCCTTATATAGGAGCAGTTGCCAGCAAAACCAATTAAATTTGAGAGAACAAGTGCACTCGCGCCCTAAGGACCGGGGCCGCGCGTGCCGGCCCGCAGACAGTGACGGGTAAGCAGGAACGCGGACTGGTGAGTGGATGCGCCCGAGGGGATGTGTGCGCCCGTGGACCGCACCGCCCATCTCGGGCACCAGCTGGGGGCCACTCGTTACAGTACCCCCCCCACCCTTCAGGCTCCCCCTGGCTTGAAAAAATCTCAGCATTCCTCGGTCCATGATGTTGTCCACCGGCTCCCACGATCTTTCATCGGGCCCGAACCCCTTCCAATCGATAAGGAAATAATGCTTCCCTCTGATTGTCTTCGTGGCCAAAATTTCCTTTACGGAAAAGACATCAGAGGTATCAGCCACCGGGGCAGGAGCAGACACCTTACGGGAAAATCTATTCAAAATGACAGGCTTAAGGAGGGATACATGGAAGGAGTTCGGGATCCGCAATGTGGGGGGAAGTTGGAGTTTCTAGGCCACCGGGTTGATCTTTTTGAGGACTACGAAAGGACCGAGGTAGCGGGGGCCTAGCTTATAGCTGGGGATCTTCAAACGAACATATCTAGAAGACAACCAGACCTTATCCCCAGGGACAAACGAAGGAGGAGGTCTGCGGCACCTGTCCGCTTGCTTCTTGGTCTGGGCGGAGGCCTGTTGCAGGGCCTGCCGAGTGTTGCTCCAATGGACTTGAGGTCGCAGACCAAGGAGTCCACGGCAGGGACGTTCGAGGCCTCAGCCAGCGGGAAGGGTGGGCGGGGATGAAGGCCATAAACTACAAAGATTGGAGAAGCCCCCACCAACTCAGAATCCAAAGAATTGTACGCAAATTCTGCCCAGGGTAACAAGCTGGACCAGTCATCCTGCTGGGCAGATACAAAATGGCGTGGGTAGTTCTCTAAGATCTGATTTACCCTTTCCACCTGCCCGTTAGTCTGGGGATGATACGCTGAGGAAAAATCCAGGTTCCCTTTAAGCTGGGAACACCGGGACCGCCAGAACCTGGACACAAACTGTACCCCAAGATCTGACACGATATGCCGAGGAAGGCCGTGTAAACGAAAGACATGCAAGAAGAAGAGGGTCGCAAGGCGAGGTGCAGAAGGTAACCTGGCAATGGTACAAAATGCGTCATTTTGGAGAAGTGATCCACAATCCCCCAAAATTGACGGTGTACGGCAGAAAATGGAAATCAGAAAAATGAACCCTTGCAATTGGACCAAAAGGGGAGTTTAGAGATGGGCAGATTTTGCGCCCCCCCGACCCTTGGGGGTGGGAAGTTTTGTTTTTTTTGTTGCAGGAGGGCAGGTCCGCAAAGTCCTAACACCCTTGACTAAGTCGGGGCCCCAATAGTAGCGGGGATAAACGCCGTTTACGCCCCCCCCCGGGGCCCGCACCCTGAAGCAAGACCCAATTTTTCAGGACCTCCTAAGAAGCGTGGGGCGCCTAATCTTGCCCGGGGGAAAATGGGCGGGGATCCCCAGGGGGTAAGGTGACAGGCTCAGGAGGAAAATGTGACTAAATTTTAGAACCTCACCCAAAACGCGGAGGCACTGATAGGGGGCACACTTTAAATTCTTTTCTGCTGGGCGGAAGTAATCACAAAGCGAACCGGGGAACAACGGGGCCAGCGGGCTTGCCTGTTTTAAGACGTACGTTTGAAGGCGCCAAATTTTTTTGTGATCCGAAAAATTTATAAATTTTTGACGAGCCCCCTCCAACAATACGCCATTCCCGAAGGAAAACTTAATTGCCAGCAATTCAGGCCCTCCAATGGGAGTTTTTCTCGCCGAGGAGAACTTTGAGAAAAACCACAAGAAAATCGTCTTGCCCCCAAGTCCCCTGAGAAAGACCCCCCCCCGCCCCCACCAAGAATGTCGCCCCCAAGGAAAGAAAGGGTTTTTCTCGATGTCTGGGCGCGGACGGGGAGGGAAACGAATGCCGCCTTAGGGGGAATCCTCTTCGCCCTTGGGGGCCATTACTTGGGGATACCATCTTCCTCATGAGGGCCACCAGGGGGCCGCCAGGAAAAAAAATGGGAAAAAATTTGACGATGTAAATTGGGAACCCCGGAGCGCGGATGGCCCGGGGGCCGACGGACAGGCCATTTCAGAACGGCAGAAAATTTTGGCCCGGGTCCTTTTTAAGCCCCTTTGGCAGAAATGTACCCAAAGGGAAGGCACTGGTCGATGGAAACGGGCACTTTCCACGGGAAAAGAGGTGATTTTCCAAGAAACGACAAGGCCGGGGCCACATGGAGCGAGGGGACTTGGCACCCGGGGGAAAGACCGAAATGCATCCAGACACAATGACACGGGAGAAATAAAAGGGTCCGAAAAATCTTGTTAACGAAGCCCTGAATAGGCGGGAGCGTACAGAATTGAACCCTAACTAAGAAATTCAAAATCCCCGTCTGGGGTTTGTTTAAATGCGTTTTCCACTCGTCCCCCTTTCCCGGATGCGGGTGATTTTAAAGGGCTCCTCGCAGACCCAAATTTGGGGAAAATTTTGGGCCCCTCGGGGCGGTAAAAGAGTTTGTGAGAGGGCAGCGGTAGCGGTTTTTCACGTAATCTTTTTAAAAGCCAGGGTAGTCTATGCAGGGGTCAAGGAGCCATCCTTTTTTCCAGGGAAGAGAACCGGGCGCCCCGGGGGAAGAGACTTAGGATGAATCCTTTCCTGAATTCTCCTGTGTAAGTCCGACTGGCCTTTTTTTTTTTTTTTAAAAAAAAATTTTTTACTTGCTTTTTTAAATTTTACAAACTTAAAATCTCTGCATTTACAATCTAAAATCATGGGGGTAAAAACCTAGGGCCCGCGCCTTAGTCTGTAAGCACCTGCAGAGTAAGAAACATTAACAAAGAATATGTCATAATAAACAGCAAAAAACCAAGGGAAAAAGAGAAAAAAAATAAATTGGGGGCCCCCCTGAACAACCCATTACCGCTTTCCTATGCTCCTTTCCCCCCAAACCCCAGAATGGACATGGCCTTGGTTTCTGGCACGGGGGAAAGGGGGTAATCCCCCGCCCTGCGGGGGGTTGTACCGGGGAGGAAACTATCGGACATTCTTGGACGGAGAAGGCAAATTTTCCCCCCTGCCCTGGAAAGACATCAGCGAAGTCCTGGACTCCGGCTGGCAACCCCGGCAGGGGGTTTAGAAGGCGCCGTGCCCCCTGAGTAGGCTCAACCGGCCGAGGTGCCGACCGAGACAATGTAACTGGCAATCTTGTCTCCAACGTGTACTTCACCAGTCTTCCAGAGTCCAGAAAACAGGTGCGTGTTGCCTGCAACCATGGTCAAGCCAGCATGACTGTCCGACCAAGGAGTGGGGGCATCACATAGGAGATCCTCTCAGAATGCTGCCCATAAGCGCAATATAACAGTCTCCGTGCGACAATGGTATGGGTATCACACAGGTCTCACCACTCACAGAAGGAGATGACCAGCGTTTTCTCGAGCGAACATCTGGAAGCAGAAGTTTAAGAATACCCAGGACGGCTCCATGAATTCCCGGCAGACCCGGAATCCACGAAAGGCAAGGACTTGGACAAACAGCGAGTCCCAGAACCGTCGAAACTGAACTCACCGCATGGTGAAACCGTGTAGAGGGATTTATTTCACACCATAGGGACGCCTCTCCCACGTGGCCTAGGTGCGAGCGTTTCCCCGAACGTGGCAAAACAGACAGTCTCGCCGCAAGTGTTTCTGCCACTGGCGCAGTAAAAGAAAGAGATTCTCTGTGCCGGCGACGACAGCTCCTGTTCCCGGAGGGGAACGAAACGGTCCCCTTGCATGGCACCTCACCAAGTGCTAGAGGGAGAGAAAGAGGAGGATTTTGTAAGATCCGGAGCCAGACGTAGGAAACCTACGAGGCCCGGGCAGAGTCACATTCTGGCGAAGCTCTTCCTGCCTTTCGGTGAAACGCACGTCAATGCGTGTGGCCATATGGATCATGCCAGAACAGAGATTCCGGGGTATCCCTCGCTGCAAGGCGTCCTTCATCCTTCTCAAGAGGCCCCCTTCTTGAAGGTTGCTCAAAGGGCTGCCTCATTCCCAGTTAATTCCGAGGGACTGGTTCGAACTGGAAATGGATTACTCTGCCATCGAGAGTCCCCCTTGCTCAGATTCATGAGAGCAGACTCAGCGGAAGACGCTCTGTCAGCATATCCTTGAAGGAACGCACCAGAACTCCTTATAGAAGGCCTTCATATCGCTCACGCATAGATCCCCCCTGTCCCCGAGTGTCGCCCAGCCAAACCTTCCCAGAGAGAAGACTGAGGACAAAGGCCACGTTTGGCCCCACGGGAACTGATCTTCCATCAGGTTCCAACGTGCATGGAGCATTTCCTGCATAAAAAATCATCCATCAAACTTCATGGGTTAGAGACAGTCGAAGCTGGGTCCCACAGAGGCCGTAGAGACGGCTGGTGGCAGGAACAGATGGAGGCGTTTAGGGGAGATTGCCGCAGTTGGGGCAATAAGCTGTAGCATCATGGCCGTTAGTTAGATCCACTGTTGTTCCTGTTGGCCATCTGCTGAATGTTGCTGGCGATCGATGGACGTCAGTTCCTCCACCTTGGCAACGCACCTATGCGGGATCTCCATGGCTGAATACAACTGTAACGTGCTAGGTAGTGGATCCGCTGGTCACCGAAGCGGTGATAGAAGCCACCAGAGAGCGTAGTCTAAGTGTTCCCGGAATTCAACCAGTCCATCCCGCCGCAAAGCGGGATGGACTTGCTGCTGGCAAGGATCCACAAAGTCTGCCTACCCCTGAATCACTATGCTTTCGTGTCAGCTGAGTGCAATGAAGTACCAAATCGACAGCAAACTCTAGTTCAGGGACGGGCCAAGAGGTCAGGGCAGCAGCAAAGGTTCGTTGGACAAGAGACATAAGCAGACGGGACTGGTACACGGGATAGCAAACCGGAACAAGACGAGGCTTCCTCTCATATGACAAGGGCCTATGATTCGGCAACAGGTCCCCCAGAGGTGAGCCCTTATAAAGGAGCAGTTGCCAGCAAAACCATTACCGGCGCACTGTCCCTTTAAATATGAGAGAACAAGCGTGCGCCCTACGGAATCTGGGCCGAGCGCGCCGGCCGCAGAGAGTGACGGGAGCAGAACGCGAACTGGTGATTGGAATTCTCCCGAGGGGATGCGCGGCGTGACCGCACCGCCCGCTCGTGCCAGCTTGGGCAAAGGGGAACGAGTTCAACTCGCAGCCTGAGCTGCGTGCTGCGAGGCCACTCGTTACAGCCTGCAAGCAGTGCTCTGCTGAGGAAAGGGGGTGGAGTTTCACAGATACAGCCCCTCCTCCCAGCAGTGCACTGAGGCCCGTTGATCTAACAACATCTTATATAGAATACTGTCAGAAGCACGGCCGCCCCAGTCAGTGGCTTCAGAGCAGCGTCTCATGACGCTGTCCTGGTGCCATTTCTGGTCAAAGGAATCGGCTGCGGGAGTCTCCTGTATGATCCAGGAGATGTGGTAAGTATGCTCCAAATGCTTTTTGGAAAACACCATTTTCTCTCTCCATGCTTGCTGACTAGGTGAGCTATTTCTAGTGTGATGTTAGTTCAGCACTCTAAACCACTCATGTAAAATTCAAGGCTTGGAGGCTGAATCTGGCCTGCCACATCATTTTCTGTGGCCCGCAAGAGCTTAGACACTATGGCCTTCATTTATCAAAACTAACAGTAAAACTGTCTCTGTTGCCCATAGCAACCAATTAAAGCTGAGCTCTGGTTGGTTGCTCTGGGCAACAAAGACAGTTTTACTATTAGATGGTTTCGATAAATGAGGCCAATTTTGAATGGATAAACAAGGTGTGGACACAGTAGTACTGGTTCTCCACTATCCCAGGAGCATGCAACCATTGCTTGGAAGAGGCTGCAAAGCCAGCACAGGGAGCAAGCACCATCTTGGATTCGGAGCTCCAGTGCACACCTCCACATTACTTTATTTAGCAACCCAAATGCAGTGTCACAGCTCTGACAGCCCAGCCAAGGCAATCTAGCCACTCTCCAAATTAGAAGCCCAGTGATAAAGAGGTTTAAGGGGCTGGCTACTATACAACCTCAAGGGATATTTGGCCTTTAACTGACCAGGTGACGCAGATGACATCTCTGATAAAACAATTTGAACTATTTTATCAGCAATCTAGAAAAAAATGTAAATACACTGTACAAATGGCTCTTTCATGAGAACCATGATGCTAATGTGGCCACGGGGGGAAATGAATTTGTTACACTCAGGACTCTATAACTAATAAGACTTGCCGCCATGATTGTCCCTCTACTCCTCTCACACAGATCTGAGATCAAAAGCAGCTGTACCTCTTCATTTTGATTCTACAATCTAAAAACTAAAATCCTCAAAATGTATAGAGTACATGCAGAAAGAGTAGAAAGATGTCACTTCCACTTTAAAAGTGGAAAAATCATTAAACTGCAGATGCTTTTGTCACATGAAGGACTTTCCACCAGCAATGTCTACAGCAGCAGTTTGCTAATACATTGTTTATTGACTACAGCGTGAAGTCCTACAATGCTGAACACAGCATTCATTCTGGCCACTATTTATAGTAGTCTTAGAGACAGAGCACAAATTACTTTATTTTCCTGTTATGCTATTATGATTGGCAGCACACTGTACAGTGGGATCTCATGTTACATCTGTGAGTTTATTAACAAGCGGTGGTTCTTGAAAGTTTACCCATAAACTACATCATATTTTCACACAAGTTCTAAAAGTAGATAAAGAGAACAAAATCAACGTATCAAAAACAAAGAGAATTTTAAGTCTTTCCTTGATAGGTGTCATCCTGCATCTTAAAAGCTGAACTTTTTATCCCACCCTAAGTGATAATTTAATCCCTTCCAGCTGCACAGTCATAATATTATGGCTCTGTAATGGACCGGAGCGCGGGGCAGCGGAGAAGACGAGAGGAGTCGTAGTTTAAGTCATCGCTCCCTCAGGGTTGTCACGGCAGCTTCAACTCCAATCATACTTTTTATGCCCCATTCCGGGACCAAAAAAGTCAAAAGGATGGGGGACCTGCAGTGTGGAATAGATGACAGTACTCTTAGGCCTCGTTCACACGGCTTATTTGGGCGCTGATTGGAGCCGTACTGCACCGTATTTGCGCTGCAGTACGGCTGGAATCCGTCCCAGTAACTACGGTAATCCAAAGTTCTCTTCTCCCCGCTTGGCGAATCTACCGCGGGGGGAGAAAGTGACATGTGAATTATTTACAGCGCGTACACGCCGTAGATAATGACATTTTATGGGGCCGGCGAGCTGCTGGCCCCCGCCCCCGCCCCGCTACACGGCTGGACAGTGAATACCTTACACCAAAGGAGTACCCACCGGGGAGCATACTAGCTTTCACATGCTGGTCAGGCACACCAGCCTAATATGAAGAGTCTGATCCGTTCATCAGGTATTATGTATCTAGTTCAGTCCATGCTTGATACCTGGAGCATGGTAATTTGCGGTTTGCACTTTTTTTTCTTCTTTAACCCCATTGATAAGCCCTGAGATTGGGACAAAACGCTGCGTCTGGGTTTTACTTGTGTTTCATGGGGATTATTGTGCTCATAAAATGTGTAGTACATGTATCCCCTTATTTTGTGGCTTTAACCAGCTATCAATCTTTGTAACTTGTGTAAATACATCTTTTGATACTTTTTTAAGGCTGGTGTAGTTATTCTACCTGCCTGCATACCTATTTTCTTCTTTCTGTATCCTACTCACGGTGGAGACATTTTTGTTTATCCACCACTGTACGAGAGATCTAGGGTATTTGATAGGGTCCACTAGAGCCCACCATTGCAGGGTCGCCCTTATCGGGGAGGGTTTTTTTGTATTAGGTAGTTTTATAGGTATTATGATAGGGGCGTGATAGGTATAAGCCCTTTCATTGCCAATTTGGCTAGCTGTCCCATAGCATTGGGTTTTTTTCTCTTGGGTTGTTCACTGGGATTATGATAAGGTTTTTAATAATTTTTGATTAAAAGTTACATTTTAAAGGAATTGTTCTATTTGGTTAGTAGTTTTGTGTATATTCCTTCTTTTTGATCACTTGGGAGGTTTTTGGATTTACCCCCAAAAATGATACCAATAAAAACGTCAACTCTTCCCGCAAAAAACAAGCCCCTACACAGCTCCGTACACGAAAAATAAAAAAGTTATGGTCCAGACTATGGGGATGCAAAAAACGTGTTTTCTTTTTTAAATAAAAGTGTTTTCATTGTGTAAAAGCAGTAAAGCATTAAAAATATATAGAAATTGGGTATCGCTATAATCATATCAACTTGCTGAGTAACACTAGTATGTCAGTTATACTGCACGGTGACCGCTGTTAAAAAATAAAAATAAAAACACTACAGGAATGCTGTATTTTGTTCAAAATGCCTCACAAAAACTTAATAAAAAGTGATCAAAGCGGCATATGCCCCCATAATGGTACTAATAAAAAACGTCAACTCATCCCACAAAAAACAAAGCCCATAATCAGCTCCGTATACAGAAACTGAAAACGTTATGGCTATCAGAACAGGACAACATAAAAAACGCAATTTTTTATAGACCCTATTTCTATTGTGTAAAGTAATATAAAACATAAAAAAAACTATATAAAATCTATATCATTGCAATTGTACGACCCCATAGTAAAGATATCCTGTCATTTAAACTGCACGGCGAATGCTGTAAAATTGAAACCCAAAAAACAATGACGGAGTTGCGTTTTCCCCTCATTTTCATAGCCCAATGCAAAAAAAAACAAAACTTTGGAACACCTGTGCACCCAAAATGTACAATACACCCCTAGATGAGATCTATGAGGTGTGCTGAATCCAAAATAGGGTGATTTCTGGAAGGTTTCACCTGTTCTGGTACTTTGGGGGCTTTGTAAATGCGACATGGCCCCACCAAAATCTGCGTTCCAAAAGCCAAATAGCGCTCCCTCCCTTGTACCCCCTGCCATGCGCCCAAACAGCAGTTTACACCCACATGTAGGGTATTGCTGAACTTGGAAGAAATTGCGTAACAAGGTTTTGGGTGCTTTTTTACCAGGATGCCTTGTAAAAATTAAACATTTTCAGCTAAAATTGCAGATTATTGGAAAATAATTTTTTATTTCATTTTCACAGCCTAACGCTAAAAATTTTTGTGACACACCTGTGGGGTCGATATGCTCACTACACACCTGGATTATTTCCTTAAGGGGTGTAGTTTCAATATGGGGTATTTTTAGGGGAGTTTATTAAGTTTTAGCACCTTAGGGTGTCCGCAAACCTGAAATGGCCCTAAATAAAATGGTAATGAAAATGAGACCCCAGAGTCCAGTAAGTGCTCCTCCTATTCTGGGGCTTGTAGTTGAGCCAAATAATGCACTAGGGCCACATATGGGATATCACTGAAAACGGCAGAATCTGGGGAATCAATATTAAGTTGTATTTCCCTGATCACATTTACCGTATTCTTGTGAACAATGTATAAAAATATAAAATCTGCAAAAAAAGTGAAATTTTAAATTTCACTTCCACTTTGCTTTAATTCCTGTGAAAACACTAATGGGTTTAATAAACTTCCTAATGCGGTTTTGAATACTTTAAGGGGTGTAGTTTCTTAGATGAGGTCATTTATGGGGATATCTAACATATAGGTCAATCAAAGTCACGTTAGAACTGGACTGGTCCCTAAAAAATGTATATTGCAAATTTTGTTGAAAATTACTACTAAATTACTACTAAAGCCCCCTAATGTCGTAAAAAAAAAAAAAGACATTTAAAAAAATGATGCCAAACTACAGCAGACATAGGGTAGATGCTAGTTATAAACTATTTTGAGTGGAATAACTATCTGTCTTACATGCAGAAATTTTTGAAGTTTAAAATTGGTAAATTTTTCAAGATTTTTTGATATTTTTCACAAATAAACAAGCATTTTTTGGACCAAAATTTCTTACTATCTTAAAGCACAATGTGTTACGAGAAAACAATCTCTGAATCACATGGATAGGTTAAAGAGTCAAAGTTATTCTCACATAAAGTGACACATAACAGATTTAAAAAATGGGGCTCTGTCAGAGAGGCCAAAACTGGCTCCGGCAGTAAGGGGTTAAATAGCTTGTCACTTGGTACTGCAAGAAGTATTCCACCCCAGGACAACTGATATCCTGTAGCAACTTCTAGCTTTGACTACAAGGGGAATGGCGGAGCAACCCCAAGAGATTAAATCTTGATGGGCCAGGCCAGACAATCTGGAAACCATCTGTCCCTTATTCGGATGCAGTCTTCCAACCCCGGAAGAACTGACATCCTGTAATACAGCTTCAAATCTAGATGGGCGAGACCAGAGGCAACATTCTGGACACCATCTGTTTCACAGGACAGGCGCGGGACTCACTTTTGCACTGTGTCTCATGTACACACCCTAGTGTATCTGTCCAAGAGATCCTCCATGCTCAGCTAGGCAGCAACCTTCTCCATAAAGGTTTTTAGTCTCTGTGCAGGAATCCATGATCAGTAAATAGGCTTTGGGCCTTACCAGCTGCAATCTGGCAGAAACCCAGCTAATTTTCTCAGATTGAAATCCAGGGGCGTGTCTCTCCTGTCAGCAGGCGTGTCTCTCCTCCCAGGAGGCGTGTCTCCCCTCACTGAAGAACTGTGACATCATCATTTTGTATGAAGCAGGGGATGCAGAAGGTTGTCTGGATATAACAGCTCTGTAGCCTCCTGCCTGCTTCTTATTTCTGCAGCCTTGAGGCTCCAAACACCAGCAAGCACCTGTCATATGTCTTAGTTTACACACAAATGACGCTGAAAGCCAACAGCTTTAACTCCTAGTGGTGTTCACCCAAATTGTACTGACAACAGGCAGAGACCTTTACTCAACTACAAGGACAAATGTCAGCTTCAAGTAAAGGCCTCTGCTTCCTGTCAGTGACAACAATGGGGGAGAAGCAATCAGCTTTGAGAGAAGACCCTGCTCAGCTTGTAACTAACTTGGGCTATTGGTGCAGCGGTAGAGCAGAGAGCAGTGATAGAGCATAGATTTTAAAACGAACGGGGTTGGAGTTCTAGTCACATCACAGAGTATATTTTTTTCACCAACAAAATTCAACACATATGTATATAGACATAAAATATATAAGTAAATCTCTATAATGATATATATACACATACATAGCTCCCCTATATCATGTCTCATCCCCCAGAATATATGCATTGTATCACCTATGTTGGAAGTGCTTGGTGTGACTACTGTGACATTGGGACACTATATAGGAGAGCTTTGTGTGTGTATATGAATAAAATTATAGATGTCTACACATATATTTTCATATCTTTACATATGTGTACAATTTATAAAAGAAAAAAAAATACTTATGGTACTTGAACTCCTAACCTTTATCTTACAGAGTGGATCAGCTAAGCACTGCACTATACAAACAGCTTATGTAGACACAGTGTTGAATCCTTATGTTATACACTACAAATGATGACGTCATAAGGAGGCAGGGCTTGCATTAGCCCTGAGGAACAGAACGCCCTCTTTTCAAAGTAGCAGCTTAAAGACTGGACCTGTGAGGAGGTGAAACAACATCTTGGCAAAAGCCCTTTAAACAGGCAGTCCTTGCCCAGATCATCACCCTAGAGCTGGGAGATGAGCATGCAGCCAGCAGACCTTGGTTTCACTATCAATTTTAACATCTCAGAGGGGAGTAAACACAGAGTGTGCAGGCAGCCAATCACAGCGCAGGGGGCGTGGCTGGGGTGTTTCCTGTCTAGGGGCGTATCCCAAGAGGCTGAATGAAATGTCAGCCAGCCAATCACAGTGCTTGGGGCGTGTCTAGGGAATCGACCAGGGGGCGTTCCGACCAGCAACAGAGCAACAGCAGAAAAACAGAATACAGATTTACAGAGAAGCTGATATCTGCTAAACCAAGTGACTGAGGTAATGCAACCCAATTACAAAAGTGCTTATTTTTACTGTCCCCATAATCTGAGACATGATTTTTGTAACGATAAAACCCCTTTAAGTCTTTCCCTTCATCTTCTCCTGTGGTCTGATAAAGGTTCAGACCTCAGGTCTAACCACTAAGGCTATGTCTACACTGCACAGAAAAACGTCAGTTTTTTCAGCGGTTTTCGTTTTCTAAAAACGCTGGAAAAACGACTGTAATCATCTCCCATAGAATCTATTGTAAAACCCTCCTGCTGTCTACACTGAGTTTCTTTTTTCTGCTCGTTTTTTTGCTGGACGTCTTTTGCAACATGCTCTAAAAAACGCCAGAGCCGGGCAGAAAATTTACTACAGGAGTCTATGTAAAGCGCCGGACGTTTGCTGCATTTTTTAAATGAAAACCCCCCGAGACCAATTTTTCACCCATAAGGGTGGTAAAAAAGGGTTAATCCCTTTTCAAATTTGCATACAATGTTTGTGTGTCTTTTTCTGTACAAATTGTAAAAAATTATCATGCTTTGCTCGCTAACATTTTTGCGCAATTCATATTTTTTTCGCTAAAAATATGTTTTTTTACAGATTTTCACGCTAATAAAGTTACTCACTTTACATAAAAATAATTTTTTTTTTTCGGGTTTTGGCACAAAATTTCCCCCTTTTTTTAACTTTATTAGCTCAAAATATTTACTTGTGTGGACGCCAAAAAACTTTTTTTTACGGGGTTTTAGCGCCAGAATCCGTTTTTTACGGGTTTTGGGGACTAAAATCCTTTTCTGACTATTTTGGCGCTAATAAAGTTACTCGCTTTATCGCTAAAAATACTTTTTTTATGAAAATTTTTGGGACCAGAATATGTTTTTTTATGGATTTTGGCACTAAAACCTTTACAACTTTTTGCGCATCAATAAAATAAGTATCTCGCTTACGCTAAGAAAAATTCAATTTTTTTAAACGGATTTAGCGCCATGAATAGGTTTTTTTTACAGATTTTGGCAATAAAATCTTTATTGGCGCTAATAAAGTTATTCGCTTCTATGCGCTAAAAATTCTTTTTTTTACGATTTTAGCCAAAGAAATTACGTTTTTTTTTTTTACGGATTTTGGCACTAAAATCCTTTACTGAACATATTTTGGCACTAATACAGTGATCTATCGCTAATAAAGCTTCTATCGCTAAAAATACCTTTTTTTTTTTACGAATTTTGGCACCAGAATACGTTTTTTTAATGATTTTGGCACTAAAATACTTTACTGAACATATTTTGGCGCTAATAAAGTTCTCTCGCATCAGACGCTAAAAATAAGTTTTTTTTACGGATTTTAGCAGCAGAATCCATTTTTTTACGGATTTTGGCTCTAAAATCCTTTACTGAACATATTTTGGCGCTAATAAAGTGATCTCGCTTCTGACGGCAAAAAAATTTTTTTTTACGGATTTCGGCGCCAGAATCTGTTTTTTTACGGATTATGGTGCTAACATTCGTATTTTTACAGATTTTGGCACGAATAAAGTTATCTAGCTTTTGATCAAAAAAAAATTAGGTTTTTACAGATTTTGGTGCCAGAATCCGTTTTTTTACGGATTTTGGTGCTAATATCCGTATTTTTACAGATTTTGGCGCTAATAAAGTAATCTCGATTCTGACACTAAAAATATTTTTTTTTACGAAATAATGCGTTTTTTTACAGATTTTGACGCTAATACAGTTATCTTGCTGTATGGAAAGATAATGTGGGTTTTTGTGGATTTTGGTTCAAGAATCTGGTGCAAAATTTAATATAGTAGCACGCAGCAGCACACAAAGGACAATATGCTTAAAATGGCTACAGTGATCTAAAGGAAGTGACTACTTAGCATGTTAACTCCACCTGTAGGGTGTAGTTTACATCCAATGGCTTAATTTGTGCATACATTAAAAAGCAGAGCAAAGACGCTCCAAAAAACGCTTAAAAAAAAAAAACGTAAAACGCGCCAAAAAACTGCCTTTTTTTCAGCTGCTTTTGACAGGAAGTGGACAGAAAACTCAGTTTCATGAACATTTTTAGTAATTCGTTTTCAGGTCGTTTTTTGTCCACTGCAGTGTAGACATAGCCTAACTCTCTCCATTCACCTTCAGAACTCAGAACTTTCTATCTAAGGTCTATTTATATACTTTTTGGGGGGCTTACTCCTACTATGTACCCCTCCCAACTAGATTACCATGGCAACTTACTCTTTACCCCTCCCTCGTGGCTGCATAGCTGTTACATTCACAGATAGAAATATTATCATCCTGACTTAGCAAATCTCAAGTGCAATTACATGTCATCACCACTATCTTACTTGGTACAAAACCTGTAATCAATCACAGTGAAAAATAGCATTTAGACATTGGTTCAGCATGAAATCACAGAAGTAATACACACAAGGAATCTATAGGTACAAGGGGTTAACCTCCTGTATACTACTGCTCTTATTTTATTTTTTTCTCCACAAGGATGGAGTGGCATCATTGATGAAACAATTAGTTCTAAAGTATACCAGTAAATTCTGAAGGGAAATGTCAGGACATCTGTCAGTGAACTGAATCTCAAGAGAACATGGTAAAACAATGATTATAAGTGCACAAGTTGTTCTAAGAATAGTTGAAGGAGAATAAAGTTAAAGTTTTGAAATGGTCAAGTCAAAGTCCTGATCATGATCCAATATAAATGTTGTGGAAGGACCTGAATCGAGCAGATCATGAGAGGAAAACCACCAGATAAATTTGTTTTATATGGAGTAATAGGCTAAAATTCCGTCAACCCAATGTGCAGGATTTATCAGCAATTACTGGAAACTTTTAGATGCACAACGAGGTAACAACTGAAACTAAAATAAAAGGGACGATCGGTAAGCAGAGATAGGTGGGAGCGGGATCATGAGTTGATACTAGGTAGGTACCGGCAAAAATTACAATGAAAATAGGCGCCTTATGTCCTGTTTCTAGAGCACCAAGCAACAGATGAAAAAGGCAACTTAACCAGACAGATCTGTCATAGTGTGACACATTATTTATACACCCTGCTGTAGCTTAAAAACTGACCTGGAAATTGATCTGAAAGTTTGTCTTCCTGCATGGAGTGCTTGACTTTTGGATATGAAATGAACCTCCACTCCACCCAATACAACCCAAAACTAATATAATTAAACTCTGGAATAAATGCACAAAACACGTTTTTTTGGTATCCGAATGGCCACAGCTTTTTTAAAACTACATAAGTAGCTACAGAAGAAGTCAGGTGAGCTGCTAGACCATTGTGTGACATTCCTAGCTGCCTGACATACAGCAGCCTGTCAGAAAGCAATAAATGGGGGCACTCTCTGACTTGCCATTCTAGTAGATCCAGTACACTAAAGGGGAACCAATGACTCTACTGAAGATTCTCACTCAAGTTTAACCCCTTAACGCCGAGGCCTATTTATTTATTTTTTTTTGACGTTCGTTTTTTCCTCCTCGCCATCCCAGAGCAATAACTTTTTTATTTCTTCACCTACATAGACATGTGAGGGCTTCTATTTTGCGGGACAAGATGTACTTTCTAATGGTGTTATTCATATTACCATAGAATATATTGGGAAAGCGCAAAAAATGCAAACTCAAAAAAAACCGTACTTGCGCCATGTTTGCGGGAGTTTTGTTTTTACGGTGTTCATTCTTCGGTAGAAAAGATATTATCTCTATTCTAGAGGTTGACACACATCCGGCAATACCAAACATGTATGGTTTTTGTTATGTTTTGGCACCGTAAAAAAAAACTCCAAACATTTTCTATTTCTGAAATTTGCTCGGCGGCGCCATTTTCTGCGACCAATAACTTTTTTGTACTAACACCTATGGACTTCAGTGAGGGGAATTATTTGTGCGTTGAAATCTATTTGTAATAATATTTGCTTGTAGTTAATTTTTTGGGATTCAAGAAGACTTCTGTGTCGCACAAGAAGACTTTTGTGTCGCAGTGTTTGGAGTCTCTTCAATATGAGACCGTGAACATATCATTACCTTTTTAATATTTATTTTTTTGAACATGGAACGAACTAGAGGTGGTAAGCGAGCAAGGAGGGGCTAATGGAGTGGAGCTAGAGGTACGAGACAAGGCACTCATTCCAGTGCTCTGGACAGCACACAAGTGGGCACATCATCAGTCGCAGGACCATCAGACCTGTCATCGCTTGTTCGGTTCCCTGTGCGTCTCATTTCTGAAGAGCATCACCAATCTGTTCTTCAGTGGTTTTACTTCCTCTTCCCTTCAGTCACGGCCCCAAATGTCATCATCATCATCATCATCATCAGTCCTACCTACAACGGGCCAAATGTCACCCAATATACAGACCGTTCCAGATAATTCATATTCTGAAGAGCTCTTTGATGACCCAATGCGGATCAAGAGGCCAAAGAGGATGATTTTGTCTGCCGTGACGCCCAACCGCTGATGCCCTCAGAGGAGAATGAAGCTGGTCTGTTGCCAGAAATATCAAGCGGTGCCTCGCAGTGCCTGTGGCTTCTAGTCCGCAGCTTGAGGATGTAGATTGTCAGGAAGAGGAAGTCACCTGTGATGATGATGATGATGACATTGACCAACATGGTCTTTTCAGCAGCAGCTGGTGAATGCCTCATCAGTGGGGGAGGAGGAGGATGGGGTAATGTCAGTGTGGATCTGGCCTGGGAAAGAGAGAAGGCAGTCGCACAAGTCCGCTGACATTACTCTGCCAGCCGTGGCCAGTGGTGGCAGCTGGAACACCGCTACTAGGTTTTCACCGTCGTAGAGGTCCAAGACCTGTGAAGCCTGGGTCTTTTTTGATCAAGCCTCATAATCGCCAAGTGACGTCATATGCCGGATTTGTTTTCAACACATCAGTCGAGGAAAGAATATAAAGAGTTTAAGCACCACCAGCATGAATAGGCACATACATGTAAAGCGTGAGTTGCTGTGGAAGAGTTACTTGGATAAAAAAAACCACACAGGTCCTGGGCTTCCAACCATAGTGACCTCTTATGCCTCCTCCTCCACCACTTCCAAGCCCAAGCAGTCCTCTGCTGCCAATGTGGCGGAGCAGCATGAGCAAGCACCATCCCCAGTCTGAGACACTGTCGGCTGATTCCCACCACCAGCAACACAGCCTACACTTTCCCCTTCCACCAGTCTGACCTGCACACCATACAACAGCCAGTCCACCAGTCAGCCTTTTGTGTATCAGGTGTAGGAGCAAAAGAAACGCTTTCACCCCAACCATCCCAAAGCCAAAAGCCTGAATGTCGGCATTGCCAGGCTGTTGGCCTTGGAAATGTTGACTTTCCCGCCTGGGGACACTGAGGGTTATGCCCCCATCTTTGGCCCTGGCATGTCCCCAATATCAGATGCCAAGCAGGCATTTCTTTGCCAGAAAAGCTGTCCCTGCCCTGGCCAGCCCCGTTGCAGAAAACATCTCCAGTGAGTTGGCTGCATCTGTGTCCACCAAAGTCCATATCACTACAGACACGTGGACTAAGAAGCACAGTCAAGGGCGTTACATCTCACTGACTGCTCACTGGGTGAGTTTGGTGGTTGATAGTGCCTCTCAGCCGACACTCTTCCACACTGCAGGGATGGTGCAGGGTCTAGATCCCCAACCTTTACGGGTAGAATCATGTGCCAAAAGAAACCAGGCCGTTCTGAAATGAATCTGTCTTGGAGACCGTCAACACACAGGTCAAGAGCTGTGGATGGCTCTGCGCACTCAGACTGACCAGTGGCTGGTTGCTAAGAACCTGGAGCCAGGCAAGATGGTGTGTGACAATAGGAGAAATCTCCTTGCTGCCCTTAGGATCAGTAGACTTACGCACATCCCTTGCCTGGCACACGTCATGAACCTGGTTGTGCATAAATTTCTCAAGAGCTACCCAGGTACGGACCATCTCAAGCTTGAGGTCTTAGCTCACACTTCCGCCATTCGCACCCTGCTTCTGCACGACTGGCAGCGTTGCAGCATCATCTGGGCCTCCCCGTCGACCATGTCATTGTTGATGTGGCAACATGCTGGAATTCCACCCTCCACATGCTCCAACGATTGTGGCAGCAGCGTAATGCCAACATGCAGTATTTTGGCTGTTTTGGGGTCCAGCTGCTACAGAAGACACCATTAGCAAATGTTCTTCTAGGAAGAAATCTTATTTCAAATCCTAGTTTTGTCTTGAAAATTTTATTGAGTGTCAAAAAGGTGATTTTGGGTGTTTTTGGGGTCCAGCTACTGCAGAAGACACTGGGCGACATGTATGAATCTCGCCGCGTCGGAGCGCACGTTATCGCCCGATTTCTAGTGAAATCTGCGCCTTATGTATGTCGGCACCCGAGGTGCGTTCATACATACGGTGTAAAGTCCACCGCACCTCGCCAGAGTGTGAGGCGCAGTGCGGAACTTAGGCGCAGTGCGGGACTGCAACTAAGATTCGCCGTCCGAGGAGGTGCGCTCATACATGTGGTGAAAAGTTCCCTGCGCCTCGCAAGTGTGTGAGGCGCAGTGCAGGACTTAGGCGCAGAAGGGACTGCGCCTAACATGTACTCCGATTCGAGACAGGCTGGAAATCAGTGAGAAATCATTAAACATGTTAGTGAATCGCAAAAAGAGTTGTCTTTCAAATGAATGAATGAATAAAGTGAAAAATCTAAGCAGTCTAAAAACGATTAAATGTATTGAAAAAGTTGATAATTTAAAATTAAAGGGAAAATATATAAGATGGCTCAAGAAATCAATCTCGGCTCTCAGCTCCGTGAGGCATGGAGTATGAATCAAAAAAATCGTTTTTATTAGGTGTAAAACATGTTCTGAAAAAATGCTGAAACCTTCTAAAAAATACATAAATTAAATCACTTTCAAAAAATCAAGAACGGCGCAACATACAGTAATTCAAATTCTGTAATTGCTTCTCATTGGTCGGCAGAAACCAGCCAATGAGAATAGGAGCGACAGTGACCCATTAAAACCTATGGAGAAGTATTGACCAATCAAAATTCAAAGGCGGGACAGTTCAAACTACAGTAAAATGCAAAAAAGAGCTGATTGGTTGAGCTAGCAGGGCTTGGCAATCCGGGCCAATCAGAATAGGAGCGACAGGGACCCATTATAACCTATGGAGAAGAATTGACCAATCAAAACCCAAAGGGGGGACAGTTCAAACTAAAAGTACAAATGCAAAAAAGAGCTGATTGGTTCAGCTGGGCGGGGGCTTGGCTATCCCGGCCAACCCAGAGCGCGAGCTACTTTGTCCCATTGTAGTCTAAAGGAGAGATGGGGGCAATGAAATCGTGGCTCTCAGCTCCGTGCGGCATGGAGTATGATTAAAAAAATCTTATTTATTAGTTTTAAAACATTATCTGTAAAAGAGCTCTAACCTTGTAAAAACATAAATCAATCAAATCCCTAACAATGCGTTTGTCGCCGTCCCCGGCGCGACATCAGGAATTGGGGTATAGCAAATTGCCGGGAAATACAGTAATTCAAAATAATTTTAACCCCGTTTCTCATTGGTCGTCAAAAAACCCAACCAATCCGAATAGGAGCGACAGTGACCAATTATAACCTATGGAAGAGTATTGACCAATCAAAATCAAAGGCGGGACAGTTTAAAATACCGTAAAAAGGCAGAAAAGAGCTGATTTGTTGAGCTAGCGGGGGCTTGGCTATCCTGGCCAATCAGAGTGTGAGCTACGTTCTCCCATTGTAGTCAATGGAGAGATCGGGGCAATGAAATCTCGGCTCTCAGTGCCGTGCGGCATTGAGTATGATTAAAAAAAATCGTTTTTATTAGGTGTAAAACATCATCTGAAAAAGAGCTGAAACCTTGTAAAAGCATACATAAATAAAATCCCTAACAACGCGTTTGTCGCCGAGACCGGTGCTACATCAGGAATTGCGATATTGTAAATTGCGGGGAATTACAGTAATTCAAATTCTGTAAGCTCTTCTCATTGGTCGGCAGAAACCAACCAATCAGAATAGGAGCGACGGTGAACCATTATAACCCATGGAGAAGTATTGACCAATCAAATGCAAAGGCGGGACATTTCAAAATACAGTAAAAAAGGCAGAAAAGAGCTGATTGGTGGATTCATATCTGCCGCCTGGTCTCAACAATCATATGTAGTGCGTCTATTTTGAGTGGAGCAAGAAGGGGGCAATAGAAGGGCGCCCCTAAAAATTATTACTGTCTAATGAGAAATTTCTAGTACTGTGATTGGTTGGGGGGAAGAGGAGCTCGTCCTGCTTAGCCAATCAGCGGGTGAGCTACTTATCTCATAGAGTTCTATGGGGGAAAAGAAATGTAGAGCGAGCTCTGTTTGTGATTGGCTCAGTTAAAAGAGGCGGTGTTATTTGGGCCAATGGGAGAGCGAGCGACGCCTTATGGGTTTTTTTAATGCAACTGAATAAAACTGTACATGGCAGAAATCAAATGATAAGGCTCACGAAGTTGTGCCGATCTCTATATAAAATGAACAATAATATGGGGGTAACAAAAAAATAATATTAATTCAATAAATTCATTTTTATTTTCTTTAATTTTCGTTAGCCAATGGGTCAATAGTATGGGTGTAATGAAAATAAAGAAATAAAAATGAATTTAATGAATATTTTTTTTCGTTACCCCCATATTAGTGTTCATTTTATATACACATCGGTACAACTTCGTGAGTCTTATCATTTGATTTCTGCCATGTACAGTTTTATTATAGATTGCATTAGAAAACCCATAAGAGTGGGCGCTCGCTCTCCCATTGACCCAAATAACCACCCCTCTTTTAACTGAGCCAATCACAAACAGAAACTCCTCTGCATTTCTTTTCCCCCCAAAAACTCTATGAGATAAGTATCTCAGCCGCTGATTGGCTAAGCAGGACGGGCCCTCTTCTCCCCCCACCCAATCACAGTACTAGCAGATTTCCCATAGACAGTAATAAATTTAGGGCACCCTTCTATCGCGCCCTTCTTGCTCCACTTTAAAATAGAAATCACTACATAGATTGGTTTGGGTTCATATCTGCCGCCTGGTCTCAACCAATCAGCTCTTTTTTGCCTTTCTTTCTGTATTTTGAACGTCCCGCCTTTTTCATTTGATTGGTCAATACTTCTCCATAGGGTTTTAATGGTTCACTCGCGCTCCTATTTCTGATTGGTGGTTTCTGCCGACCAATAAGAAGGGGCTACAGAATTTGAATTACTGTATTTCCCGGGAATTTACAATATCGCAATTCCTGATTTTAGCGCCGGGCTCGGCGACAAACGCGTTGTTAGGGATTTTATTTATGTATGTTTTTACAAGGTTTCAGCTCTTTTTCAGATGTTTTATACCTAATAAAAATGATTTTTTTTAATCATACTCCATGCTGCACGGCGCTGAGAGCCGAGATTTCATTGCCCCGATTCTCTCCATTGACTACAATGGGGACAAAGTAGCTCACACTCTGATTGGCCAGGGTAGCCAAGCCCCCGCTAAACTTAACCAATCAGCTCTTTTTTTGCCTTTTTACTGTATTTTAAACTGTCCCGCCTTTGATTTTGATTGGTCAGTTACTCCCCTAGCTTACAAATGGTTCACTGTCGCTCCTATTCTGAATTGGTCAATACTCCCCATAGGTTATAATGGGTCCCTGTCGCTCTATTCTGATTGGTTGGTTTTTTGCCGACCAATGAGAAATGCGTAAATTATTTCAATTACTGTATTTCCCGGCAATTTGCTATATCCCAATTCCTGATGTTGCGCCGGGACGGCGACAAACGCATTGTTAGGGATTTGATTGATTTATGTTTTTACAAGGCTAGAGCTCTTTACAATAATGTTTTTTCACCTAAAAAAAAGATTTTTTTAAAACATACTCCATGCCGCACGGAGCTGAGACCGCGATTTCATTGCCCCCATCTCTCCATAGACCACAATGGGACAACGTAGCTCGCGCTCTGATTTTCCGGGATAGCCAAGCCCCCCGCTAGCTCAACCAATCAGCTCTTTTCTGCATTTTTACTGTATTTTGAACTGTCCCGCCTTTGAATTTTGATTGGTCAAATTCTTCTCCATAGGTTTTAATGGGTCACTGTCCCCTCCTATTCTCATTGGCTGGTTTCTGCCGACCAATGAGAAGCGCTTAAAAGAATTTTAATTACTGTATTTCCCGGCAATTTCCAAGATCCTAATTCCTGATGTAGCACCGTTCTTGATTTTTGGAAAGTGATTTTATTTATGTTTTTTTTTTTTAGAAGGTTTGAGCTCTTTTTCTGATAATGTTTTAATACGTAATAAAAAGATTTTTGGAATCATACTCCATGCCTCACAGAGCTGAGAGCCGAGATGTATTTCTTTTGCGATCTTTTATATGTTTCCTCTCATGTTACGTTCTCGCTTCACTTCGCCTCCTCCGGCTCATTTAGGACAACTTCGACTAGGTCTACTTGTCGGAGCTGGCGAGCGCTGCAATGTGCCGGACTTTGCCGACCCGCGATCATGCATGCCTTGGAGTTTTCGAAAGAGCTGCGTCCCGTCCCTGAACGCCCACACCGCGCCCATTGCACGCCCCTTCATGTTAGGCGCATCCGAAAGTGGCAAAGGCTGCGCCTAACATCACATCCCTGCATCCGACAGCGGATTCGGATCGGTGAGGCGCCGCTTTCGCCAGAAAACAGGCGCAACTCCCGATCATACATGTCGCCCACTGTGCGCAAATGTCCTTCTAAGAAGAAATCTTAATTCAAATCCGAATTTTGTCTTGAAAATTTTATTGAATGTTCAAAAGATGATTTTGGCTGTTTTTGGGGTCCAGCTACTGCAGAAGACACCGTTAGTAAACCTCCTTCTAGGAAGAAATCTTATTTCAAATCCTGATTTCGTCTTGAAAATTTTATTGAGTGTCAAAAAGGTGATTTTTGCTGTTTTTGGGGTCCAGTTATTGCAGAAGACACTGTGCGCAAATTACCTTCTAAGAAGAAATATTATTTCAAATCCTATTTTAGTCTTGAAAATTTTATTGAATGTTCAAAAGAATGATTTTGGCTGTTTTTGGGGTCCAGCTACTGCAGAAGACACTGTTAGTAAACCTCCTTCTAGGAAGAAATTTTATTTCAAATCCTAATTTCGTCTTGAAAATTTTATTGAATGTCCGAAAGGTCATTTTTGCTGTTTTTGGGGTCTAGCTACTGCAGAAGACATTGTTAGCAAATGTCCTTCTAGGATGAAATCTTATTTAAAATCCTAATTTCATCTTGAAAATTTTATTGGGTGTCCAAAAGGTAATTACTGCTGTTTTGGGGGTCCAGCTACTGCTGAAGACACTGTTAGCAAATGTCATCTAGAGAAATTTATTTCAAATCCCATTTTTTCTTGAAAATTTTATTGAGTGTTCAAAGGTGTTTTTTTTTTTTTGGGTTTCCC